>BQNB010024313.1:54230-60865 GCA_026074375.1 Tanacetum coccineum
CGAAGACTAGGAAGACGAATAAACCCTCCCAGAAATATTTGCTCCCTTCGTTTATATTTATACGTTCTATTTCCCGTTTACTTTTGGATAGGATCTAGCCAAAGTGAAATGTATTAGACTCAAATGCATTTTTGACATTTCAATCTGACAACAGCAACATAATAGCATCGCCCAAATTTGAAAAAAAAAAGAAGAAGGGGTCAAGTCAAATAGTCTTTCTATATACTATGTATAGGAATGTCGTACAAGGAATTCCCGGCATCTCGTAGAAAAAGAGTCTAAAAGAACAAAATTCTTTTTATAATTTCATTTTTTATCATAGATAATTGATAAAAAAGTTCTTTTTACAAACTTGATGTCGATAAATACGCCAGTCTAGAAATTCATTTCGGACAATTGAACCTTCTCGAACTGTTTCTTTTTAAGAACCAAAAAGATTTGTGCCAAAATAACAGATGCGAAGAAGAACAAAAGACCTTGTACACGTAATGGATCTTGAAGTACTATTTCTGCATCTCCCTGACCAAATCCGCCCACATTAGGATTACTTGTCAACGGTTGATCCAATTTGATAGATTCACCTTCTGAAACAAGAAGTTCTGGCCCCGGAGGGATAATATCAACCACTTGACGTCCATCGGATGCATCTGCTATGGTTATTTCGTATCCCCCCTTTTCTTTTCGTAGGATTTTGCTTACTATACCTGATGCTGTAGCATTATAAACTGTATTGTTACTCTTGCTCCCGTCAGGATAAATTTGGCCCCTTCCTCTGTTTCCGCCTACGTATATAGGATATTTTAAGAAGTAAGTGTCTTTCTTAGTAGCGGGGTCCGGGGAAAGAATAGGAAAGGTGATTTCACTATATTTCTGACCAGGAACAGGGCCTATGACAAGAATATTTTTTTGATTGGGGCGATAACTCTGAAAAGACAGATTGCCCATCTTTTCTTTTATCTCGGGGGAAATACGATCGGGAGGGGCTAATTCAAAACCCTCTGGTAAAATAAGAACAGCCCCTACATTCAAACCCCCCTTTTTACCATTAGCAAGAACTTGTTTCAGTTGCATATCATAGGGAATTCGAACAACTGCTTCAAATACAGTATCGGGAAGTACCGCTTGCGGAACCTCAATATCCACTGGTTTATTAGCTAAATGGCAATTGGCGCATACAATACGTCCAGTGGCTTCTCGTGGATTTTCATAACCCTGCTGTGCAAAAATGGGATATGCATTTGAAATGGATGTACGAGTTATGATATATATCATGAGCGATATGGAAATAGATCGAGTAATCTGTTCCTTTATCCAAGAAAAAGTATTTCTAGTTTGCATGGTCCAACCATTGATCCCGAAAATTTCTACAATAAATTGGGGTAGGTCACTAATGGAGTTTCCTATCCACGATTCTGTTATTTACTGGAATAATAATAATTTGACTGGATTAATATATAGGAATATAGGATGAATCTCCGGGATGGGTAGAAATATAAAGTTTTTTTCAATGTGTATTATTTGCATTTGGAAAAAATGGGGAATGTTACGAAGGTTATTTTTTGATTTCCACCTTTTATTTCATTGAGAGTTATGGATATAGGATCGAAGTTTCGAGTTAATCTGTTCCCCCTTTTATCCTAGGAAAAAAGTCATTTTCTAGTTTTGCATGGGTCCGCTCCCGTTTATCATTACTCAGAATATTTGCAAACGACGTTACTTTTGGTGGACCATCACGTATCTTGTCAAAAACGAGCTTCTATCACCAGAAATAGATCAACAGCTCAACGATCTTTTATCCTTTTTGAATCATCCTTCTCCATATCTCACTTCCCCACAAACAAATTGAAAAAAACTCGGGTAAAAAATGGTTTGAAAAAAATTGAATTCGGTATGTCAGAAAATTTGGGGATCTTGAATCTTCATTGATGATTGTATGTGATTGTATATTGTTGTTGGATATGTGAGATTAAAAGAACATCAAAAATTGGGGATCTTGTAATTTAAAATGGAATTAGGGTTTTTTGGCTAGTAGTTTTATAGTTGTATTCATGAGCTTTGTTCAAGTTTTATATAAATTTCTTGCAACGTTTTTTTTTCTATTATTGGGTTCATCCTTATAACATTTAGTTGGATAACTATCTTATGTTATTAAAATACAGCTATCTTATCTTAATACTTACCAATCTCGTGTAATCAAGTTGTTAATATTGTTTTACAACTAAACTACTAGGAACCTCTGCAGGAAAACACCTTTGTGTTGTTTTTTAGCTTCAATAGGATGCTTCATGTTTGTAAACAACAGTATATTATCTTGTTTTTAATAGCTTGGATACGGGTCTCATAACCAAAATATAGATATAAATCATAGTTTATTTATGTATGGCTTTTTAATTTTCTTTCTTAAATAGTTTTAGTTATAGGAAAATTAACAAAAGGATCATATTTGTTGAGGACTTTGTCTAGAATAAAGTCGGTATTTTTAAAGAAAATCGAAAATGGTTATTGACTTTCGTGGCACGTGTCGCACCCTGGAGCTGCTGAGTGGGTCTGTCGCACGGGTCTTACCTTGGGAATGCTACACCCTCAAATGACATATTTTGATTTTTTTTTTTTCCAAAAAAGTGACTTTAATTTATATAAAATGGTTAAATATGATCATTTTGATAATTTTCCCTTAGTTATATCATTTTTCATCTTCACGTTTTCTGAAAGTCGGATGCTGGACATGAATTTAGACTTCAATACACCATTGTCCACTCCCGAACTCCCCATCATGTTTGTGCATTGACATCACTTTGTTAATACCTTTTGGTTTGGTTTTGCTATCAATGCTTCCTAGATTTTTCAAAGTTCACTGTTTCTTGGGTTGTCAGATTACAATTGCACTCTCTTCCACCATGCTATGTCAAGTCATATTTACAGTTGTGTGCTGCATATTGTTTTTGTTGGATCGTAATCTTAAATTTGTAATCAAAATATACCAGAAATATAAACTTGCTATTAAAATTCAGAATTTGTCATACATACTGATGATTATTGCATCATGCGTTTGTTTTACAGAATCTGGTCCTATTTATACAAAGTGAATAGGTATGATCTAAAGGTTGTGTCGGTTCAAAAATGAACCATTGTGACTCTTCGAAATAACTGTCAAAAACAGTTATGTAACTGTCATTTGGTCCAACGGGTTTTTCTAGGGGGTTGTGATTACCCGGATTGGGTTTTGGCCCAAGATCATCATGTTTTGATAAACCATTTCGGTAATTTGATTATTACATAACTTTAGCATGTTAAGAATGTTAGTAGGATATCTATCATATATGTAATGCGTTGCTATAACATTCTGGTTGCTTTGTACTTGCTAAAGCAACAATGCCACGTGGACGAAAACCAAATCGAGAAAGAGCCGAGAAACAAAAAAGAGATTGGTTGAAGCTCCCATCAGATGTAACGAGGAATATACTCTACAGAGTTGGCGTGATTGACATACTTGAGAATCCACAGAAAGTATGCACTGCGTGGCGTAAAATCTGCAAGGACCGAGGGTCATCTTTTTGGGATCCAAATGCAAGGCCGCCTCTTCAGGATGCCAATTGGTTGATCTCACCATAGTCGATTTTGGCCTCGACGATCTTCTTTTATATGTTGCTGATAGGTATTGTATGCGCCGGGACCTTCTATATTGTTATTGTTACTATTTAATTTTGTGCGTGTCAAATAAAGCTAAACCTCGTACATTAATTTTCTATTAACAGAGCTAGTAATGTTAGACGTCTCGAAGCTGCATGGTGCTATGAAGATATTTATAATGATTGGACTGACGCTTTGAAGAAATTTCCGTTGTTGGAGGAACTCAGCCTTTACGAAACAAGTATCTCAGAAGAAGCTATTGAATTTGTTGTGTAAACAAGTAGCATTGTTTGAATCAGCTTTCGGCTACAAGTGATGCGTTGTAAGTTATCGGTGGAATTGGTGCCTGGAATGGAACGTGATGAGACTCGATACTTGTCATCAAGGCTCAACCATATGACTATAAGTTATTCTTAACTCTCATTTCGGATTACAAGACTTTCATATGGCGGTATACATACCTTATCGAGCTCTGCGTTTAGTTGCTTGCTAGTATATTACTAACCTGATGCAAACAACTATTTGATCCAAGTCTTTACTAGTCTTATTTATGAACTTTTACATGTCTTGATCTTGGCGCAAGACAGCGGAAACCGGACATCCATTGACGATCTTTTAAGCAATAGATTGTAGTCTAACTAGGGGTGTCAATCGAGTCGTGTTCGGGTTGACCTATTCGGAGTCGCGGGTTGGCGGGTTATTATAACCTCTCTACCCAAACACGATCCATTTATTAATCGTGTCAAAAAACTCAACCTAACTCAGACCTACATAACACATGTAACCCATTTGTGACCGGTTTAACATGTCTAAGTAAATATGTCAAGCGGTAAATAAGGTTGACTGTTTCTCGATTTAACTAATTTAAATGCAAAAAAGATATTAGGATTTAGAAAATGATAAACATAACATACAAATAACTACAAGATAATGTCAATGATCTCTGAGTTATAATCGAAATCCCCTCATATTAAGTACAGAACAAAATATATTTAATCCAAAATCAACATAAAATCTAATTTATATATTTTATTTTTACATGCTTATATATACTTAAACGGGTTCACAGGTTGACATGTTTAATACTTACTCAACCCAAACACAACCTGTTTATTAAACGGGTTAGACAGGTCGATTTGTTTTTAACCCAAACATGTTTATCATCAACCCAAACCTGCTTAACTTCATGTCGGGTTTGTGTCGTTTATCGTGTCGTGTCAAAAATTACCACCTCTAAGTCTAATGGAATCGAATATGCTCAAATATGTCGCTGTGGTTCTTTCATTTGCATGTTCAAATATGCCATTTGACAAATGTTTTATATAATGTTCATATAGATGCCACTGTGTTTTTTTTTACATGTTTAATCCGATAACAACCAAACAACCCAACATGACTCATTTTGACCAAAACCTGATAACCAGATATTTTATAGGGTCGGGTTATGGTCAATATTTGAAACACCAAAACTCAATTTAATCCGACCCGATCAATCCGACAACCCGACCCTATAACACTCCTAGTTGAAGAGTGTAGTGGTCATACTTTTATTATATTTTGTGTTTTTTTGTGTGTAAAGACGATAAATTCGAGATGGATGAAATAATATTTTATATACAAATGTATCGTATTGACCACAACACTTAAATTTCTATATAGTTGGGGACTTGGGAGTCATATTATTGTTAAGAAAAACATGGGTCCATAGCCATCATTCAATTTTAATGTAATGTCTTTCTTTTTCAATTTTAATGTAATGTTTTTAAGTTTAATGAAGTTTATTTATGTTAAATAATTGTGTATTTTTTGTTTTAAATTAAAAAAAAAAATAGGCTATGGCTTGAGCCAACGAGGGAGCCACTCGAATGTGGTGCCATAACAATTCTGATGCCATAACATTTTTGTTGACGTGACAATACTTTTTGTGCCATGGCTTGAAGCCGAGAGTACCCAATACACTGATGATAACCATGTTCATGACCACTCAAGTCATGTACGTAGATGTTAACATGTTCATGAATCATGATCTTGTGACATTAATATCACACGTTTCGAAAACTAATCTACATTCTACTTTTCTGTCAATGAATTGGACTATTTTAAATGTTTTAGATGAATACGATTTTTCTATATATTTCTAAATTCTAGATGGAGCATAAAATTGTCAAACACAGAAAACATGAGAATTGGTCAAAATTCATAAAACCCCATAATCCACACAAACTAAATAGAAATTGATTGACATAACGTGTCTAATCTTACGCAACATTTTATACCTTCATTTTTAATTTTTTTTTAAATTGCTATTATATACATTTTACAAATGCCTGACCACCTCTTTGACCATGCATGCCAACCACAGTAGGCCAAAAAATTAGCTCACAATCTGGCCCAACTTCTAACCCAAACAAACAAAAAATATTACAAAACGCTACAGTGCCAACCAAAGTGGGCCAAAACAATAGCCCATAATCTGGCCCAACATCCGACCCAAAGTAAAAATAAAAATAAACATGAGACCCAACACATAAATCCACATAAAAAAACTATTAAAATTTAACCGCCCGAAACAACGCGCGGAACATAAACTCATATAAGGGAAAAAAACAAATTATTAAACATGATACCGAAAAAATAAACTCGCAACGTAATTCCATAAAATTATACTTAAAAAAAGGAAACCCCCGTATAGCTAAAAAAAACCCCTTTAAACATGAGGCCCAACACATATGCCAATATAAGAAAAAAACAAACTATTAAACATGAGACCGAAAAAATAAACTCGCACAAAATTAAAAAAAACACAATTAATGGCCCGCAAAAACGTGCGAAAAATTAGTGCCCCGCAGCAACGCTGTTTTAAAACATTGCATATGAATATAATCTTGTGAACATGCTATTGGGCTTACTCAATGGATTGTGAACATTGCATTATGAACATGCTATTGGCCTTGTATCGAGCATATTATGGTCACTATTCATATTCGAATCAATTATTTAAGATT
>BQNB010024314.1:0-57152 GCA_026074375.1 Tanacetum coccineum
GGGGTATCATAAAAGATTGTGGATGTATGGAAAACAATGGCTCGAACCATCAAACCGGAATTATCACCCATATCAACTTATGTAATCACAACACCATTGGTCTCTGTTGGTGTCACTTGCGCCATTGCTTTTCTTGCTCCATTGCTTTTCTTTCACTCTTATTTGTCTTAGCACTAATAAAGTAAAATACTTTTAGATTAAGAAGCTACATACATATTTCAAAATAAATGTGCATAAACTTAGCAAAGAAACACTTTTTATCACAACATAAACTCTTTAATACCATATTTGGAATACTTTTCAAGAAATTGGGTTAATATTCATTACAACCAAAACAATAGAGAAAGGTTATTTACCGAATGTCTCCATGAGCGTAGGTTATCTGATGCCTCGCGTATACAAATCGTCAGTGAATTATATGCCGATATTGCATCATCAGGTGAAACACAATTTAGCGTTGTGTAGTTGCCTGATAATCTAGTCGGACTCTCTTTCGCACGGGTATTGTTGCACCTGTGATCGACTAAAGTGGTTAAAAGGTGAAAACCCTTATAAGCTCTAGAAAAATAAGTTTATGAACTTTTCAATTTTAAATAAGCTCATAATCCCAAAAAATAAACTAATCAAAACACCCCCTAAATAACACGTTATAGACTTATGGTGCTGAATTTAAAATATGATACAGGTCATAAGCCTTTAAAGAATATGGACCACCTACATCACCCCGAATTTGCAGAACCTAAACAAACTATAAGATTCAATGCAATCTAAACTACTTTAAACTCCAACTAAATGTGTAAATTGTAATAACCAAATTTGTCGTGAATGTTTTTCCTCATTTGTTAGTATTATGATTTACCTCTTTTCACGCCCAAAAATCATTCCTCATTTCAACCTCGACTCTTCATGGTCCCATCATTTTCCCACCCTGCCCTGCAAAAAACAGACAATTCAGAATTCTAGAATCTGCCTAATTCTAAATGCAATAAGATATATCAAACCTAAAACCTCAAAAGGGTATTAATCTAAAGAAATATAATTAAACCCCATAAACACCAAAATGCCATAAATCTTTTAAAAAAACAAAAAAAAACAATAATTGGATACAATCAAACTTACCCGGAAGCAGCAGCTACAAAGATCAAAGGTTGTTAATATTATTACAGATTCTTAACTATTATTGCAAATAAATGAATAATACATACCTGTTAAGAATCCCCATCCTTAATCCATATAACTTTTTTTTTGCAAAGAGTTTCTGCTGCCGCAAAACTCGGTGGTGGTGGTGATTTAGTTTGGTGTCTGGCCGGGGCGGTTGGTTTGTTAAGAGCGAGTGTTTTTCTTGTTTGGTGTGTGTGTTTTTTTATGTGTTTGGTATGAACATGTAATCATCTTAGGTTGTAACTTCCTGAGTTTATTGCTCCATAAATGCTATAAATGTTGTTTTCGTTCATATTCTATGGAGCCTGTAGTTATGCCAAAGCCTGCTCATTTCCCCTTGTTATCAGCCACTTTAGTAAGGTAATTTTGGTACAACTATGCAAGCACGGGGTATTTCTCCTGCAGTCTCCACATTAATGAGAAGGACTTAATCTTTAAGTATAATAGAAGATAATATATTTTTATATATAATAACTCTATTATTATTTAAAAATAGATATAAAAAACCCAAAAGGCTCGAGTCTGAGCCGAGCTAAGCCCTGAACAGTTAGCGCTGAAACAAGCCTAATATATTGGTTAGAGTCTGGGCTTAACTAAGCCCAAACTTTTTTAGGCTTTTTATTTTGTAAACTATAAAAGCTCGAACATTTTTTGGCCCGTCCAAACCCGGCTCAGCCCGTCCAAACCCGGCTCAACCCGGGTTTTGTGCACCTTTAGTCATGTGTGTGGACACATTCCCAGCTTGCTTCTAGTGTCCCTTCTGCTGTCCCCTGGACCTAAGGACCTTCCTTTCTTAGAGCCCAATCACAGCATTTTAGGCTACACTATTGTTGAGCCCATCTCTTCTTGGGCTTGGAGAAGAAATACTCAAATACAACCATCAGCATAATTTGTTGGACTTTCGGATAGGGATGAGCAGAAAAACCCGAAATCAAACCAAAAACCGAAAAAACCGAACCAAAATAACCGATCGAAAGTAAAAACCGATGGTTCGGTTTTTACTTTTTCAAAAACCAAAATTTTTTGTTTCGGTTTTCGTCCGAAAACCGAACCGTAAAAACCGAACCGAACCGAACCATTTTTATAATAATATATCATATTTATTTTGTAAGTGGAATTATAATACATATATATCTTAATGTTTCTATATGTGCTTGTTATGTACGTGTGTTTAATTGACAATGTATCGTTACATATATGACAATGATCATACTATGTGTATTTTAACTTGCACGTGTGTGTCTCATTTATATGTGTATAATTGTAGAAATTTGGGTAACCATTATTAAGCTCATATTGACAAAAAAATAAAAAAGAGTAACCAATTTTCGACGTAAAACAAGTTTATCAATATAAATTAGCCGCAACCAAATGTAAACGATTTGAAACCGTAAAAACTGAACCGAAAAAACCAAACCGCCAAAAACCGAGCGGTTTTGGTTTTTGGTTTTATAAAAACCGACTAGTTCGGTTTGGTTTGAGTTTTAGCCCCCAAACCGAACCGTACACACCCCTACTTTTCGGATATGTCGAGTCTAGTAGCAAATATCCACCTTACTTCCCAGTTCCCAACAACACGCATCTAACTGGATTTCGTGACACCATTGCCATTTAACTGGTTTTCAAGTAAAAAAATAGAAAAAAAACTATCTTCTAGTTAGTTAGATTGGTTAAGCAATTATTGCAAATTTTATCTTCATTCTTGTAATTGTTCCTACTAGCTCCTTCCTAGCTCTTTAAAAATGATAATACGTTGTTTTAAATACAAATTATCTATATATTATTTGTACATGTTATGCAGCACATAAAACGCATATATCAGTAAAGGATAGTTATTTTTAAGGTTAAGTCCATTAAATAGAAATGTACTTTTCAAAATTTACACATCTAGTAAAAACACTTGCTTTATTATCAATCTAGCAATTCAAACTTGTTGTTTTGGAACAATTATACTAACATGACCGGATACAATTCCACGTCATTAAATATAATACACGTCATTTTTTATACATATATTTTTTTATTTTCCATGTAAAAATGAAATGAGTATATTATCCTTTGTGTTATTCCCTTATCTTTGTCTTCTTCCTCTATTTTTTTCCTCTTCACTTCCAGATAGAACATAAAAACATCATCTTAAAAACATTGTCTTCTCTTTAACAAACACAATCAACATCACTAAACCCAAATCTGAAAGATGTAAAGATCCTTTCATTTACATCTTCATCTTACTCTCTCTCACACAAAATCTACATCCTCATCTTCATCGCATCTAGCCTCCTACCACAGTTGATGCCGTCATCACCGAAAAACGTCATCGTCAACACCATTGAAACCACCATCACATTGAAGAACGTTACATGATCTGAAGATCCACACCTTAATTCATTTCCACGGACCCATCCCCTTTATTTTACTAAAGGGTCCTACACCCTTATTAATTTCCACCAAATCAATAACCCTATACACTAAAATGATGAGCAATTGAAAAAGGCTATCTTGAGCATTCTATAATCTTGAAAGAATCAATTAAAAAATAAAAACTATACCTGTTTGTATTATATGGTCTTGAAAGTCAAAATTGAGTCACTGTTGTTTGATGTGGGTTTGAGTTTGGCCTGGTGTGATTTGAAAAGATTGTTGTCATTTTGTGGCGACTTTTGAGATTAAGAATTGTAATATAAGTATGTTCCTAATTTCTCAAATGGGCGGTTACATTTTGTGAGTGAAAGATGGTAGAATAAAATGAAAGTCAAAAGTCAATAACTTAGATATAGGGGACAAGTCAGCATATTGCAAATCCTAGTCATGGAAAAAAAATGACGTGTCAGTCATTTTTAATTCTCAGCCGGTAACATGGTGACATATTTACTATAACGTCACAAATTTGAAAGTTTTAATTACTAGATTAGTAATAAAACAAGTGTGTTTACTAGATATATAAATTTTGAAAATTACGAATCTATTTAATGGACTTAACCTTTATTTTTACAAAGAAATCATCTATATAAATAATCTATATGGTATTTTTACTCAAATTTTAGAAAGAAGTTTTCACACAATGACATGGATATTTATTATTGGCGGTCTCATTCAGGCGTCTCTGAGTTTAAGAAGGCCATGTACAGAATTCGGTCTAATAATAAAAAAAGGGGCTTAAAACATAAAGTACATAATTTTCTAAAGAGATAAAATGAGAAATAATCGTTTTCAAAGTGCTTCGGCTAGCACTTTCAATGAAACTTATAAAATCAAATACTTGTAGTCACTTTTATAGAATATACATACATATCCTATTCAAATTTTGAGGTCCTTATAATTTGGAGGCTCTGTACGACAGCACACCTCACACACCCTCGTATACGGCTCTGGTCTCACTTTCATATTATTTTTCTTCTCTTTAGATAACCCAATTTCATGCAAACACTCCATTTTATGAAAATTTCTGTAAAATTTGTGAGCGTAGCATTTCTTTTAAATACTTGTGAGTTCAAATTCTCTTTAAAACATATAAGATAAATTTGTAATTTATATATATCGAGTTAGTTCTTTTCAAATATAAAAAGATAAAAAGTAGCACATAATGATTTTCAATGGCAAAACAATCCGCTATCACTTAACTGTATTACAACCTCATAAAACCAAACGCAACATCTCCAACATTTGGCATCATCTCACTATTGAGGGCTAATTTTATTCCTTGATTATCATTGATAACAACTATCCTATATATATAGGATACAAGAGAACATTCTGGAATGATTATCATGGGCTTAGGCCCAATACATATTAATGAATAATAAATGTCTTGACTAATAAATGTCTTGACTTGACTTGAATGTTTGAATGTTGACTTGACTTTCAATGTTGACTAATACGCCGCCGCTGTTTGGAGCGGCGAAGGAGGCCGTACAGCTCCAAAAATGGAGCGAAAATCTTCAATAACAGATGAGGGAAGGGACCTTTGGTGAAGATATTAGCATACTGAAAACGAGATGGAACATGAAAAACCCAAACATGACCAGCTTTAACCATATTACGAACAAAGTGTATATCAATCTCAATATGTTTGGTGCGTTGGTGTTGAACCGGGTTGGCTGACATATAAACTGCACTAACGTTATCACAGTAAACCAGAGTAGCTGTCAAAAGAGGAGAGTGTAACTCACGAAGGAGATTGTGAATCCATGCAGTTTCTGCAACAACATTAGCAACACCCCGGTATTCCGCTTCAGCACTAGAGCGGGAGATGGTGTGTTGTCGTTTAGCAGACCACGACAAAAGGTTATCACATAGAAACATACAATAACCGGAAGTAGACCTGCGGGTGGAAGGGCAACCTACGCAATCAGCATCAATGTACCCAACTAAAGATGTAGTAGCGAAAGCATATAACTGAAGACTAAGCTCTAGGGTGCCCTGAACATAGCGCATGATACGTTTGAGAGCAGCAAAGTGCGACTCCCTCGGATCATGCATATAGAGACAAACCTGTTGAACTGCATAGGACAAATCTAGGCGAGTATAACGGTAAGATACTGGAGTCCCCTCTGCCAAGACTACGGTATAAAGTTAGATCCTAATCAGGAAGAAACGCGTCCGGACCTAATTTGGAGTAAGTGTCAACTGAGTGTTCGAGACGGGTTTCAATTAACCATGATGAGCTTAATTTATTCTGAGGACAAAAATAACCCTGTTGGATGACGAACAACAAAGATGCCAAGAAAATAATTAAGGCCCCGAGTATCGGTAATAGCAAACTTTTATGCAAAGAATGTTCTAAAATCTGCGTAAAGTAGAACTGGAGAAGAAGCTTATGAGGATAAATCGTCTACTATATAAGTTAAATAAGCAACCTGAGAACCATGTGTATATATAAGAATGAATAATCAAACCGACTAGGAGATAATCAGCAAGAGTGGCATAACCTGCAAACGCTGGACCTAGCTACGAGGTGCATGTTTCAAACCATACAAAGACCTTTGCAAAAGGCATACATGATTAGGATAACGAGAGTCAACAAATACCAGCGAGGAGGCTTGTATGCATATACACTGTCTCTGATTAAATAATCGTTAAGAAAATTGCCATTAACTTAACATCATGTTGGTGAATATGGCCACTGTCGAGAACAGCAAGGCTAAGAACGGTTCGAAAAATGGTGGCCTTGCTTAACAACTGTACCTTATGTCTCATCAAAGTCAACACCGTGTTGTGATTACTTCCGTTATCAACATCGAGCCTTTGTTTTAGAACGCTCAATGTACCGTCGGCATGAAATTTATGCTTAAATAACCATCATAGATCGATACCAAGTTAACATCAGACGGCCTTGAACAAGGAATCCATTAGTACCATTTTTATACTAAGCATTATACTCTTCATACATAGCATACACCAATTAGGGTCTTTTTTGAGCATTAAACGGAGGTTTGGGAATAGGAGGAGAGAGAGATGAAGTGTGAAGAGAAAGACGTTTTATGGGTTTGAAATACCCTGATTGAGACCGTTTTGTGATAATGGGTGAGGGAGTGCGAGGGGTGTCATTAACTGGGTTGATATTGGTCTTGTGGATTTGGTCTTGGATCGAATATGGGTGGTGGGCAGCGTTATTTTGGGTTTGGGTTTGGTTGTTGGTGTTCATTGGACTAGTGGTGCTGGGGTTGGTGGGAAAGTTGGGCCTGGTGAATTTGGGCCGGTGTGAGGAGGACTTTGGGTTGGATCGGTAATTGGTGGAGCAGTTGGGATTCTCGTTTGGTGCGGGATGTTTGTGGAAGGATTAGGAAGCTTGGATGCAAGAGAAGTGAGGTAAAGGAGGGGAAGGTTAGTATGGGTAGGTGTAAGAAGGTGGTGAGAGGTGTGTCATAGATTTGTAAGGGAATTTGTGTTTTCGACAAAGGTGACGTGTCAGTGACGAGAATATTTTTGTTTGTCTCGAAGGTTAGGCAACGAAAAACCACGATGATAGGCGGATAGCCAAAAAGATACACGGTTGTGGCTGGGGGCAAGTATTATAAGGTGAGGAAGATTGAGGGGTAACATAGACATCCAAAGATGCGAAGGTTAGAATAATCGGGTTTTTTGTTGAAAAGGCGGGTGAAAGGTATTTCGTTCTTGATGGCGGTAGACGGTAAAAGGTTTAGGAGATATGTGGCCATATGTAAGGCTTCGACCCAAAAGGTAGGGGGAAGGTGTGCTTGAAAGAGGAGAATACGAATGATGTTATTAATCGTGCGTGTCATTCGCTTCGCTTTACCATTTTGTTGGGAGGTTTTAGGGCATAGTGATCTAAATTGAATGCCATTTTTGGCAAAAAGGGTGTGAAGTCGGTTATTATCGAACTCACCACCATGATCACATTGAAAGGTTTTAATTTACATTTAAATTGGATCTTTTAAATATAGTTGCGGAAAATGCAAAAAAATTATCATACATGTAAGATTTAGCAACGAAGAAGGTAACATCCATAGAAAATGAGAAGAATAATGATCAAGATATTAGAACTAATATTTAAAACCACTAGAACTAATAATGGGAGATGTCCATAAATCAGAATGAATAATATCTCAAAACAATGTTCGACAATAGAATCTTGAACTTTGAAAGGGGAAGCTTCACATGTTTTCCAAGTTGGCAATGCGTGACAATTATGTGATGATTTTTCTTTATTACCTGAAATAAAACGAAAGAGATAAGCGAACGTAGCACACCATGATCAACCCAGATGAGCCGAGGCGTTGATGCCACGTGGAGGCACTTGTCGAGAGAAAAGCAATGGGAGAAGTTGATGGCTTGGTAACTGGATAGAGATCGCTCGAGCTGTCACATCGAAGGAGGATATGACGAGTCAAGTAATCCTTCACAGAAAAACCAAAGGCGTCAAATTCAATAGTACAATTATTGTCCCTAGTGAACTGACGAACGAAAATGAGATTTTTAATTATATTGGGGGTTACAAGAACATTATGAAGATGAAGTGGGCGATGATGGGAAGGAATAATGCTATGGCCTGTGTTGGTGACGGGAATAGACTTGCCATCACCAACGTGAACAGATGGAAATAAGCGTTTATAAAAAATGGTACTTAAATTACTTGGCTTTAATATTTATATAGAAGATTGGCAACTGAATCCATGTGCACATGTCGATGTCGGGTCTTGCCAGCGGCCCATAGTGCTAAACGTCTTGGTAACAGTAGGTAGGTTGGGATGCATAAATAACCGTGAGCAGGACCAATGTATACTTGGTTAGGGATGCGACAATCTGTAATGCATTTGTGGTGTAAACTGTTGAGCAACATTAGTCTTGTGGGCCACATATTGGGCTAGGGTACATGAACATATTGTGTGAACATATTGAAATACAATCGGAGATGATTTGAGATTACAGTAGTTGAGAGATATAGAGAGAACTTAAGGAGAGGGTCGATTTTTTAGAGAGAATTTAGGAGAGGATCGGTTTTTGCTCTGATACCATATTGAGGGCTAATTTTATTCCTTGATTATCATTAATAACAACTATCATATATATATATGATACAAGAGAACATTCTGAAATGATTACCATGGGCTTAGGCCCAATACATATTAATGAATAATAAATGTCTTGACTTGACTTGAATGTTTGAATGTTGACTTGACTTTTAATGTTGACTAATATAACGACTTGACTAGAGTTAACCCATCATACACTATACTCATAGACAAAGTCTAGGCCTTAGACCACTCGTAGTGATGACCACATGATCGGTCGCGTCAACCATTTGAAACGCGTCCCCCTTCTATACATAGCACGAACCAAACGCGTCCCACCCCATATTTGAAAGGATGGGTCATTTGGCCAAACGAATGAATTGAAATATTTGTGTGTGCGAGTGTTTTCTTAATTTATTTTTGAGCGCATGTTTTTTTTGACCGAAATTGCCTTATTACCGAGTATTTGGTCTTAAACGAGAGAAAGCTAACATGTGTGGTCACCGTGCGTTACTACTAACCTTATGTATAACAAAACTTATAAGTTCTTAAAAGCAACAATCTTCATAAACTCTTAAAGTTAAAAAACCTTAAAGTAGCATATTAAAAATGTTAGTAAAACATATTTCTATCTTCAACTCCGGCATATAACTACAACCTTTTCAAATGCAAAATTTTCATCTAATTTTGGCAGTTTTAACGTACACATAGTATGTGACTGATATTTAAAGTCCAAGTAAACAAGATAAAGAGGAATGGAAGTTGGAAAGTAACATTCCAAGTAGTTGAGATTGACTCCTTCCACCACCTTCCAAACCTTCCCCCGTTACCTTTACGCCATAAACCAGGAAATTGTATTTAGTCTCCCCTTGACTTCAACTTTTTTTATTTTCCACAATGACCATAAACAGCTCCTATAGTCTAAACTTTACATAAATACCCATTATACCTCCATCTTCTATCCCATCATACTCATTTCAACATTTTGATCGTATCATTTACTCTAAGCAAAATTCCATGAAGTCGTTTTTTGGGGTGGTGGGTTCGTTATGGGTACTTATGACGATTTTTGTCATGAAGGAGACCGAGGGGCGGTTTGTTGTGGAGAAGAGTAGTATAAGTGTTTTGTCACCTATTGATCTTAAATCAAAGCATGATGCAGCTATAGGTAACTTTGGAGTGCCTGATTATGGTGGTTCGATGGTGGGTACGGTTGTTTATCCTAAGAAACCGGCTTCTACGTTTGGTTGTTCGCAATTCGAAGGCGATCAACCGTTCAAGTCGAAGTTGTTTTCTGGACCTACTATTCTTCTTCTTGATCGTGGAGGTAAATCTATGTTTGACTTTTAGTTCAAGTTTTCTGGTTGGTTGGATTACTTGCTTCCTACTTTTCATTATTTTATTTTGCTAATACGTATAAATTATATTATAGTGTTTTGTTATGTCTTTTTTCTTTCGAA
The DNA here is from genome assembly GCA_026074375.1 of Tanacetum coccineum. Taxonomy (NCBI): domain Eukaryota; kingdom Viridiplantae; phylum Streptophyta; class Magnoliopsida; order Asterales; family Asteraceae; genus Tanacetum; species Tanacetum coccineum. The sequence goes on from BQNB010024314.1 coordinate 10,094, forward strand.
AAAGGCACTTTTATTTTGTTCTATGTTAAGGGTGAGAAAAACATTTTTTTGGTAGACAAATATGGCTTTACTTATTTTATTTTAAGAATAATCTAAAAGTCGTAAACTTGTGTAAATTAATGCATATGTACTATATTTTCTTTTTTACTAGCTATCAGCTATTTCATATGATATATAACTTTCATAGCAGTAATATTCGTAATTCAAACTTGAATGTTCTTATTGATTAACAAATTTTTAATGATCGACACAAAATTCAAATAAGACATAATGATATGTCAATTGACATATGCTGATAAATAATTAAATATAAAAAGCAATGTTTCCATAAAGAGAAGTTGTTGCATACTTGCATTCTTTCAATTCGTCACACAAATAAAAAAGTTGCATCTTTAATATGTAATGGATCCTTTTTTTTCTTTTCTTTTCATTTGTCTTTAAGTGGTATTATTGTATTAAACTTTGAAAGGTAAGAAGTACAAATTTCTTTTTTCTATTTAGCAAGGCTTTATCTATTTTCTAACTGATCATGATCATATTAGCCAGACTTTCTAGTTTAAACATTCGTAGTTGAATTAAAAAAATATTTTTGTGTGGTGTGTAATAAATAAATGGATATCATCTAATACATATATTTTTTTAATGAATGTCAACTATGTTTTGCATCACAATAATTGGGATTTTATTATTGTGAGAATAATTAATTCATGAATCCATGTTGGTAAACAATAACAAGAATCGAAATTAGGTTGTGGCATTTGACATTGACAATCTTATAAAATAAAAAATCAATTATCTTTCTTCATATAGAACATTAGCATGTCAAATGCTGCCTAAAGCCTGTGGGCTTCGCATTGAACTATTTTTGTTTTATTCTGTTGGCCCAAAATTCTCTTGCCTTATAGTGTACACAAACCCCATAAAAAAAACTTAGCAAATTATATATATATATACTATATTAGGGTTAAAACGACGTAGTTTTGACCATTGCTACAGTACCCATTTTTTTGGGCTCCCATCTTGGCCCAGTCCATCGTTAATTTTTTATTTTTATTTATTTATTTATTTTTTATGTTGTTTTTTCGTGCAGTTTTTTTTTTCTGTTTTAATAGTGTGAGTTTAATTTTTCTTTGACCGTTATGCGGGTGCTCTGTTAATTTTTTCGTATTGCGTGTTGCGTGTCATTAAATTCTTTTTTTTTCCTTTAAGTTTGTCGCGACCGTTTATTTTGTCGGTTTCTATTTTAATAGTTGGGTTTACTTTTTCAGTCATGTGTTTCATTAAGTTTTTTTTATGGTCTTACGCGTTGTTGCGTCGCGTTTAATTTTAAAATTTTAGTTTTTTTATTTTTTATTTTTTTTGCGATTTTTTTTGTCGCATGGGGTATTAATGAATGTTTAAGTCAATTCGAAAATGTTACCGCGGGTTGTAATGCGACGGTAACTTTTATAACATTTTTTTCTCCCTATTTTGTGCAGATAAAATTTAAAAAAAAAAAAAAAAAAACTAATTGTGGGCCAAATTTTTGGTAAATTTTTTGGGCTTCTTTTGGACCTAGGACTTGTAGCTGATTGCTAAGTGCTTAAAAAATGAATAGTGCACATAGGTGAAAAAACGGTGTGGTTTTAAATCTAAAATGTGTAAGATAGTAATGTTACCGCGGGTATTTTTTTATCTGAATGCGTCGATACTTTTGTAACATTTTTTTCCTCTCTATTTTGTGCCGACAAATTTAAAAAAAAACAAAATAAATACTAAATTGGCTGCGAGCCCCAAATTTTTGGGCTAAATATTTTAGGCTTTTTTTGGCACAGCACTGTAGCACTGTAGCTACAGTGCTACAGTGCTTAAATGAATAGTGAGCTTGGGTCAAAAACGACGTCGTTTAGATTGTCAAATGTGTAAGAGTATAATACCATAAGCTGACATAAATATGGAAAGAACAAAAAGTCCCCTCAAACATGAAATATCAACATAGATAAACCCTTCACTTATTAAAAAAAGAATTTACACATAATACTTAATAATAAAGTTTGACTCGCCGTAGAAAGCGCGGGCTATTTTCCCTAGGGGTGTTGATCGGTTCGGTTATCGGGTTATTCGGTTAATTTTTTTTTCGGCCAACCCGAAAACCGAGCCGAACCGAAAATTGAATTTGAATTCGGTTTGGTTTTCCTGGTTTGACCCGAATAAACACGATTACACTATATTTTAAAAAAAGGGCAAATCGCATTAATAAGGTTACTCATCTTAGGTTCAATGCAATTAAAGGTACCCATCTTTTTTTTTCTTTTTTTTTTCTACTTTCTTTTTTCTTTTTTTTTTTTTTTTTCCTTTCCTTTTTTTTTTTCTGTATTTTTTTTTCTTCTTCTCTTTTCTCTTTTCTTCTTTTTTTTTTCATCTCTTTTTTTTTTTTTTTCTTTCTCTTTTCCCTTTTCCTCACAATTTAAGGTATCCATCTTGTTTTTTGTTGCAATGTTAGGCAATTAACAAGTGTTCAAGTTAATATTTATAAGGATCGTTTATTTATTGTTGCATCAATTGAGGACTTTATAGAATTTTGTTGAGATTTATTATTTTTTGATTAAAAAATTTAATTTCTAAAAAAATTTAATTTTGAAAAAAGTTTTTTAAAAATTATAACCAAAATTTAAAAAAAAAAAAATTTAATTTTTAAAAAAATAATTTAGAATTTTTTTCAAAATTAACTTTTTTTTCAAAATTAAATTTTTTTTCGAAATTAAAATTTTTTTAAAAAAAATTTTGGTTAAATTTAAAAAAAAAAAATTTCGAAATTAATTTCTAAAAATTTTTTTCGAAAATTTCGTAAATTTAATTTGTTTCGAAATTTTTTTTTAAAAATTTTAAAAAAAAATTTAATTTCGAAAAAAAAAATTTAAAAATTTACATGAGACCGGAAAAATAAAGCCGCACAAAAAAAAATTAACGCCCCGCATCAACGCGCGGGCAATCATGCTTAAAAAAACACCTACATCTATGATAAAAGAAACACCGTCCCGCAGCAACGCGCGAGGAACTATGCTTGTATTAAGCAAAATATGGTGATACGAATTTTCTTTTATCTATTGTATCAAAATACGATAAGCTGACATAAATATGGAAAGAACAAAAAGTCCCCTCAAACATGAAATATCAACATAGATAAACCCTTCACTTATTAAAAAAAGAATTTACACATAATACTTAATAATAAAGTTGCACCGTCGTAACGCGCGGGCTATTTTCCCTAGGGGTGTTGATCGGTTCAGTTATCGGGTTATTCGGTTTGTTCGGTTAAAAAAAAATTTCCGGCCAAACCGAAAACCGAACCGAACTGAAAATCGAATTTGAATTCGGTTCGGTTTTCAGGTTGACCCGAATAACCCGAATTACACTATTTATTTAAAAAAAACCTACATAGATATTTAGCAAAAAAAAATTATTTCAAGAATAAAAAGTATTTTTTTATATTAGGATAAAATTTTATTGATCTTTTTATACATATAAATATATAGAAAAATATATATTTATATAAATTCGGTTTTCGGTTTGGTTCTTGGTTCTGCCAAACCCATATCCAACCCGAGAACCAAATTCGTAGTTCGGTTCGGTTCGGTTTTGGCAAATTCGGTTTGGTTTTCGGTTTATTGGTTTTTTTGTTTTTTCTGCTCACCGCTAATTTTCCCCTCGTTTTCAAACTATTTAGGCCGGTCTGCAAAAATCTGATTAGTATAAGTTTGGGCCAACAAATGGGCCAAACCAACTGCCAGCTTAATTGTCAAGATGTCTAGGGCCATAAATATTTAACAGGAGCTTTGTTTGGTAAAGGCCTTTCTTGTTTGATCTCACAAATATTATCCATTTGTATACGTTGTATATGATCTGTTATACTGTATTTATTGTACTGTATTTATTTGACAAAAAGATAGGATCTGAAATCACTAAACAACCCTCTCCAAGCGGCCTTAAGAACAAATTTGTAGATCATCCTAGTATGGAACTTGTAACTTAAAAGGCAAACGCCACAAACATGTTTTGTAAAATCAGTTCGTCACCCGTACAAAAGCAAAACCAGAACCTTTTGCTGCACGATATTAAACAACTCCTAAACGGAGCCAAGTTGTAGACCTCCTTTAACGTTATTTTTAAGGAAAGTTAGTGGACATGTTGGTCTGATTTATATATATGTTCATGTTAGTCTATGAATATTGAGATTGGCCTGAGACACCGAGAGTGAGTTTATTTAGTTAGTAGAAGACTAGAAGACTAGTCAAACGTTAATATAATATGGTAATCTGTATAAATTTGGGTAGATTAGTATATATCTGAGGCTTTGTCATGACGTAAAATTGAGTTTCCGACGTAATATTGAAATATAAATTTTTATTTTGATTATTCATATACATTGATCAAATAACCGTTAAACTACTTGCCTTCAATCGCAGAATGCTACTTTGCTTTGAAGGCATGGAATGCGCAACTAGCAGGTGCTGCAGCACTATTAGTAGCCGACACCAGAGACGAGCCCCTCATAACCATGGACTCACCGGAGGCCAGCTCTACAGGCGACGACTTCATAGAAAAACTCTCAATTCCATCTGTATTTATTCAAAGATCATTTGGTCAGTCCATAAAAGACATCTTACAAAAAGGTGACCAACAAGTCCTATTAAAGATCGACTGGTCCGAGTCAGTGCCCCACCCAGACCAGAGAGTCGAGTACGAGCTATGGACCAATAGCAACGACGAGTGTGGGGTCCGTTGTGATGAACAAATGAATTTCATCAAAAACTTTAAAGGACATGCTCAGATACTCGAAAGACAAGGTTACACTATGTTCACCCCACATTATATAACATGGTATTGTCCTAAACCATTTATTTTGAGTGATCAATGTCGATCTCAGTGTATCAATCATGGACGCTATTGTGCACCGGATCCTGAACAAGATTTTGGACAAGGGTATAATGGGAAAGATGTGGTGTTTGAGAACTTGAGACAACTTTGTGTTCATAGAGTTGCTAATGAGACTAATAAGTCTTGGGTGTGGTGGGATTATGTTACTGATTTTCATGTTAGGTGTTCCATGAAGAAAAAAAGATACAGCAAAGAATGTGCTGAAGATGTCATGAACTCACTAGGTAAGTAACTATAAAGTATTCATATTTATGGTCCCTTATAAAATAATCGAGCTAAATTATTTTGTCAAATGCTTTATCAGGATTGCCTATTGAAAAGATACAAAAATGCATGGGCGACCCTGAAGCCGATGTTGACAATGAAGTACTAAAATATGAACAAGATTCCCAGGTTAGGTTTCTGTTTCATTTCAAGTCACGAAAAATGATCTTTTTGAAAATGTTGGATACAGTTACTAAGTGTTGGTTTGATTTTGTTTATAATCAGGTTGGAAAAGGATCTCGTGGTGATGTAACTATATTGCCGACATTGGTCATTAATGATGTCCAATACCGAGGTAGTCCTTGTTGCTAATCTTCTATCTAGGGTCTGGTGTGCAATGTTTGTTCGTTAATGATTGATTTTGCTTTTTTATCGTTGATTTATTAAGGGAAATTGGAGAGAACTTCTGTACTACGTGCCATATGTTCGGGATTTAAGGAAACGACTGATCCTCCTATATGTTTAAGCGATGGTATAATTTGAATTATTGAGAGTTAAAACATATATAACTGTCATGTTCTTATAGACCGTTTATGCTATAGATCTTGAAACCAATGAGTGTCTTGAAAGGAATGGCGGTTGCTGGATCGACTCAAAAAATGGCATAACCGCTTGCAAGGTAAATAAAACCGGAAAGCTCTGTGTATCCACAATACAACCATCCCATTTTTTCACTCATTTTGTTAGCTTTTGTTGTTTTAGGACACTTTTAGGGGAAGAGTATGTGAATGCCCTTCGGTTAATGGCGTGCAATATCAAGGAGACGGATACACATCTTGTGAAGGTATACATACATCTTTTGTCTTGCAACATCTTAGGACGTATACGACATCCATTTTGTAACTTGTAATGGTTCAATTGACAGCTGTTGGAGCTGGGAGGTGTACAGTTAATAACGGAGGATGTTGGTCTGATATAAGGGATGGACATAGGTTTTCAGCTTGCTCAGTTGAGTGTTGTTTCTTTAAGTTGTTGTTTTGTAAATCAGTTTATGTTTTTTATTTTTCTTATCTGGCTCATATTTGTTTTGCAGATGTCTAACATAACTGGTTGTAGTTGTCCACAAGGTTTTCGTGGGGATGGCCAAACCTGTGAAGGTGAGATCTTTTGTCCACACATTCACACTGGCATGTATTTGAAATTTTCGTTATAAAAGTTTATAAAATTTGCAGATATTGACGAGTGCAAGGAAGGTATTTCTTGTCGATGTGATGGGTGTACATGCAAAAACACTTATGGTGGATACAATTGCAAATGCAAAGGGGATAAATTGTATATAGCTGATCAAGATACGTGCATTGGTAAGATATATGTCAAACTTTTTTTTCTTTATTATGTAAAAACAATTGCTAAATATTTTGTTTGGACTATGTAGAACGAAAAGCTTCAAAGTATGCGTGGTTCGTTACATTGTTAGTATTAGGGGTGGTAGCAAGTGCTGGTTTAGCTGGTTACGTTTTCTACAGATACAGGCTAAGGGTATGTGTCTAATATCAATTTTGGAACAACTAGTTTTATGGACAACAAATTTAATAATTTTTGTTCCAGGCATACATGGACTCGGAGATAATGGCAATTATGTCACAGTACATGCCTCTTGACAACCAGAACCATAATCAAATAGTTACTCATGAAAATGAGCCTCTGCATCAGACATCAAGCGTATGAGTCAAAGGTAGTTTATCTATTTCCTCATCATGTATCTACTTTGTTTCATCTTATTCTTACAAAAGTTTATGCGTGTCCCGATTAGTGACAGAACGGACACGGATTTTGTATGGGAAACTTTTTCGAGGCATGGAGGACAGCAGGAACTATGCATGTATAAAGGTAGTTAGTGAGATGTAACTTTTTTCATCAAGAAATCCATTCGACTCTTTACACATGTTTATAATCACAAAAGGAGAATGTATATGTCTCTACACATAGTATAAAAGTTGTGCTATATATCGGTTATGTATCAATGTACATAGCAAGCAACATTGAAGCAACCTGTAACATTTTTCTATATGCTTCAAATACTACGATCAGCTTTTGTATACAAGTCTTTTACTACTTGGATCATATATCATAAGGAAAAACCTCTCTTTCCAACAAAGAAACCAGGGTGAAAAGTGTAAGGTAAATTTAATTTGGTCTTTCGTCTTTGAGTCACTTAGGATACGTGTTTAACAGTAGAGCAATATGTAATTATGAGAATGTGTATGATCTATGATTTATGACCATTGCAATCTGTTTTTGATTATGAGTTATCTAGTATAATGTTTGGTTTGCTAGTTAGGCTTCGGTATGAATCCCAATACCTTGTTGGGCCAAAACCCAATCAACCGGATTAATCCCAAACCCGCTGGAAAACCCAATAGAAGTCAAACGGGTCAAAACCCAACCCAACTGTCAAAGACAGTTAAATAACTGTCAAATAACAGTTATTTCCTAACAGACACGATGGTTCGACTGAACCGACACAACTTTTAGATCGCACCTTTTCATTTTGTATATATAGGAACAAATTTGTAAGAACAAATTGGATGACAGATTTTGATTATATAAAATTTATTGTTTTTGGTATATCTTTGATTGCGTTTAAACTATTACGATCCAACATTTGGCATCAGAGCTATTGGTTAATCAAACCAAGATCATCATATACCATAGAAAATCACTGTGTTCCATTCGAATCAAAAAACGGCACCAAGGTTTTTCCAAAAGACGTTTTCGAAGATCATACAAACACAACCCAGAAATATTTCTGTGTTTGTCAAAACATCTTTAACATAAGGCGAATCCAACATCGTCGCCAAGTGAAAAAGATCACCGGCAACGAAGGGTTTCAACCCAAAAACACATCGAAACAGAAACGGAAACCAGAACCCCAAAATCAAAGGGATTAGCCATTTTTTTGTAGGTTCCCCTGTGATTTTGACATTCAGTTAAAAAGAAGCAGTAATCCTCATTGTTGTACTACTATTCCACGTGATTATGGTCTAAAACTTGACACGATGGAAGAAGAATAGAAGATCGTACTGAAAGAGTTATCTTTTCCGTGTGTTAAAGACTAAATTCTAAGATCGTGGGAATTTCTCTGTTCAGCATTCACGAATATTATTTTCTTGTCGAGATTATTTAGGAGCTAGGCTCGTCAAGTTACAAACTGAAAAACACCAACACTGGGTAAAAATGCATTACTTAAATTAGAAATTTAGTATGCAGTACGTGTCTAGTGCAGTGAAGGATCATGCATTGACAAGAAACTGTCCACCCTTCTAGTCTAGTTATTATTTTAAGACTTCCTGAATTGACTTCTAACGATAGAAACAAGACCGCAACAAGGACATGTATATTGTCTTCTGCAGAATAGTAGTCGTTGTTGGTTTATGTTAATGTAAGTTTTTTGATCTTAATTTGCTTGTAGCTAGTTGTCTTTATCATGTTTACCAGTACTAGAGCGCAACGTTGTGTCAGATTTGCTCTTGATGCATTAGCTTTTGCTAAATTCATTATTTTCTATTTGGTCCAAACAAGCATTTGACCAAGCCTCTATACTTGTAGCTTTTGCTGAACTGTCCTAGCTGTTTATGAAATGTTGATCCAATACTTAAAGACTTAGCTAGCTTGAGAATAAGTAGATATATATCTCGAAGTTTATATAACTTGAAGTACTTATCAATCATATTCACAAGCAATCTCTCATCCCACTTTGTGTTCTTCCTTTTCCCATTCCTATTTTGCCATAACAAGTTAACAAGGTGCCACTAGCATAAGAAACATTATACTAACAAGTATATAACAATTATACTTTCATAAATAAATGGAAAAAAAAAACTGTCATGGTACCCGCGCAAAGCAACCGTTTTATAGGCATTAAAAATGAAGAAAACTAAAATTAATAAAAATATATAAAAATAAATGTTAATTAAAGAGCACAAAATTTTAAAAAATATGGTGAAATTAGATCATAAAAAAATAAACAGATAATAAGATATTTTAATTTAAAAATAAATATGGTTTTTTAATTAAGAATTGACACATGTCACTCTAAGATGTGGTTTCCTAAAATGAGATGGATAGTCAAGATTAAAAATCCTTATATTTCCATGATAAGTAAGCTTAAAAGTCTGAATTTTTAAGAATTTTTAAAAATAAAATGTTCGAAATTATTTATAATATAATATAGATATAGATATAAGCATGTTCTAGCTATGCCCACAAAACTTGAACTCTAAAAAAAGTAACTTGTTATGTCTTATGAAAAAAAATAGGGAGAATTACATATATATCAACTAAAACTTGAATATTTGCATATATACTTAAAACATAAGTTTATAAAACTTGAATATTTGCATATATATTTAAAACATAAGTTTTCAATGCATAATGTACAATGCAAGTTAAGCATGTTTTGAATGTTTATGCAAATATATAAGTTTTACTGAGTATATATGCAATTGCCTCAAAAAAGTAAATATATATTTTTATTATGAAATCGCCGCTGTAAAAAAAAACAATCTGAATTTACACCAATAAAAAGAACTAGAGAACTAAATTATCAAATAATCAGCAGTCTTTCTTTTTTTTTTTGTTTGAGATTTTGTGTTATTTTTTTTTTTATATTTTTTTTTTTGTTATTTCCTTAATCTCCATTCATTTTAATTCCCTTTCCTTCCTAAATTCATTCTCTATATATTTTTAATTGGGTCCTTTTTTTCATCAGGGTCATCTTATCAAACAGAAGCTTGTTGCGAAAGTTCCACATATACCACCACAAAACTTATGTTTTAAGTATATATGCAAATATTCAAGTTTTATATAAAACTTGAATATTTGCATATATACTTAAAACATAAGTTTATAAAACTTAAATATTTGCATATATACTTAAAACATAAGTTTTCAATGCATAATGTACAATGCAAGTTAAGCATGTTTTGAATGTTTATGCAAATATATAAGTTTTACTGAGTATATATGCAATTGCCTCAAAAAATTAAATATATATTTTTATTACTAGTATAATATAGCCATATGTATCATAACGCAATAAAAAATTCGATGATGCTTTTGGTGGCTTGAAGAAGTTATTGTTACCATCTCAATGAGAAAGCAACTTATATTGTTATAATTACGGAATTATGTCATTATAATAACCTAAACTTTAACTCAAATTTATACTGTCTTTTAGAAAAACATATAATGCGTCTTTTATTTTAAGTAGCCAACTTTGCCCAGTAATAAGTCCAAAACTTATTCTTTTTTTCAATTTTGCTATTTATCGCTGGACCGACAAATGTTATCATGCCAATAACTTTAGACCAATCACCAATGTCAACCGGTTTCCTTTTCTTGCCATTTTTGTTAAAATAAGTTACAGTTTCAAAACAAAAAAGTTAAATAAGCAAAAGGTCATTGTACTCATTGTGTTTCGGAAAAAGTCAATAAATATTGAGGAAGCCTTAAAAGGCAAAATAAACTTTAGAAATAATCCCCAAAGCCATTCTCAAAGTTTACAAGACATTATGAGGAATTATTATGAATATTGTCGGCAGCATTACTATAATGTAGATTTTTTTTACCTTTTCCATCTGAAACAAATTACTTAACTTGGTATGTATTTTTATGATCAATGCTAACAATATGTTGTAAAGATGGTATAAAACCTAGTAAGCACCTTACAAACAAATCTTTCTAAAACCCGTTTTGGGCAAAAAAAGCAAGACGAAAGAAAGTTGACTTCTTGCTCACTTCAAATAGCGAATTTGATTACAAAACAAAAAAGGCTAAAGATTGAGTACAATGTAACAGAGAAAAATCTGATTAGATATATCATTAACAGTTAATTTAATTAAAAAAAAATCTGAAACATAGATATCTTATTCAACATCATATTTTTCATGATTTTTAGTAATCATAACTATAAAGTTGATTCAACACCTTACGTTATACTAAGTAATAATTTAATCCCACATACTATGTCTTTTTTTTATATCGTAGAAACACTGCCTGAATTCCAAGAAGACTCGCGTGCAAGTCATAAATGGTTGTCCGTCAAACAATGTTTTGTGAAGTTTAACAATCTCATTTTCTTATTATTACGTTCTTTACAAATGTATGTGCGTATACTTTCTAAGCGCAAATATTCTTGCATGTGAAATAGGTAATGGGTTTGATACCAACTCATAGAAAACATCATAAAAATGTTTTGAGGTGCAGTTATTGAGGGCGGGTCACATATGACCAAAAATGGAACTCGTGTTAGGGTTGCCCGTCATACCAACAAATTTTGTGAAACATATGTGATACAGTCGGGAAACTGTAAAGCTGTGTTGAATATCTATTAATTTTTTGAATCAATACCTAATTATTTCTTGTGTCTTGAGTTTATTGTTCATATTTTTCTTAGATTGTCCAAACCTAACCATTCATTATTAAATGTGATAATAGTTGTTTTTATCAAGTTTAGCATATTAATTATACTTAAAGTTAATATTGCAAACATATAAGTGTGTTATTTCAATACTAAACCATTTTTTTTATCACAAATAACAAACCAAATAAGCTAGAAATAATGTTTATTCTTGCAAATTGTGTGAAATGAAAACAACTAACCACCCCTTCATGAGAAGGAGAGGTGTTTATATAGGCACACAACACACATGTGACGCCTAGGTTATGATATGTTGGGCCGGGCTTGGCTTTGGTTGGGCTTTTGGCCCGAAACACTTAGAATATTAGATTACATCTCGAGCCCGTGTTCCCGACTAGTCTATTACATAAGTTACAAAGTTCTTAAAACGTAAAGACCCGACATAATCTATAATGACATTTACTTTTGTTGTGTGACTTAATATTTTGATGCTAACAATCTCCCCCAAAGTAAATGTTGTTATAATCTCAAAGTCTTTAAACTTCATTGTCTTAAGCTATTGTAGTCTTAGGTCTTGTTCTTGAACTTTTTGTAGTAGACTTCATTTCTTCATGCTTTGTGATTTTTGATCTTAAGCCTTTGTCATTGTCTTTTGACTTTGTCTTGTATTCCGAGATCTTTAAATGTTTCCTTTTTGTGGATGAACTTGATAGTAGTAACTGGCGCTTTAGTCGTCATCTGATGGAGACCGGCACTTTCTTTCTTGAATATCCTTGAATCGCCTTGTGCTTTGGACCAACATGCTCATACTTTGCATCATCTTGAAAACTAACAATCTCCCTTGATGTACCAATTCTCTTTTGAATCTCGAGGAAGGTCTTTGTCTTTATACGTTATGAGCTTTCCTGATTTCTTAAACTTTTGATGCCAATTGTATGTCTTTGAAGCCTGAGTATGAGCATGTGGTAATGAGTCTGACGGTGCTGGAATGAGGTGGTTACTCCATCGTCTAAACCTTCATTTATATGGGTTAGCAATAAACAACATATATGGATGGATGTCTTGTTCATTCGTCGAAGTTTGGTAACATTAACCTCCAGTTTCGTGAGGACTGTTTCACAGTGTAAATACTGCACATGTGTCATCAGGATTCGATTCATGAATGAATCTCCTTAACACACTTTTGTTTCTCTTTGTAATTACACTCTTTTGTTTTCTCAACAACCAAGGCTAACGAATCTGAAATAACAACAACGTATTTCTTCTTAATGCCCATTGCGTCGTTCACATCACCTTGATTTTTCTTCAGAATGTTGTAATGAGCATTAATGTTTATGTCCATTAAGTTCTTTGTTTGTCTCATCAGTGTACCATGTTGTTTCCATTCTAGTAACTAGGGGTGCGCACGGTTCAGTTTGGGTCAGTTTTTAGGTAAAACAGAAACCGAAACCGAATGTTCGATTTTTTGCATAACCATAACCAAAACCGTTCGGTTTTGCTCGGTTCGGTTTTTTTAGTTTTAATCGGTTTTCGGTTTTTTGGTTTAGCCGTTTGTACTTGGGCTTGGGCATAACTTTAAAACATCTTATATGCAACCTGTTACGTTTTCATTTTTAGGACATCTTATACTATGCAAACAATTATATGCAACCTGTTACGTTTTCATTTTTAGAATACATATTTCATATACGTACCAAATAAAAGAATTTTTAGAATACATTTTGTTAGCCTCCGGATCATTGTCTCTTGTTAGTGATATCTAATTGTTAACACATATTTCATATATCCATTCATTTTGATCTTTAAAGTTTGGAGTTTTCACCCATACATTTTATGTTGGTTTGTAATTAGATTCAAGTTTCTAAGTTCGCCAATGCTGCGATATACTGATAGCAGTAGCAACATAAACAATTGCACAACAATATGTTGTGAAAATCATCAATAAATCAATATGTATTAAATTGATTTTTAAAAGAGATTGATAGCAAGTTTAAATGATAATCTCGGCACATTTAAAGGAGTTTCCATGAACTAAATTGATTTTTATTGTTATTTGTTTTTTATAGTTGCCCTTGTTATTATTCCATTGTGTAAATTTCTTGTCGTCCAAAATTTATCTATGTGTTTTTTTTTAATTGAAAATTGGGTTTTCGGTTACTAGGTTTTTATGGTTCGGTTTTTTTTTTTTTTATATCAAAAAACGAAAACCGAACTGAAAGTTCGGTGGCGTTATTTGAAAAAACAGAATACACAATACCATCGGGTTTTTTGTTCGGTCGGGTTATCTTTGGTTCGGGTTTTTTTCCGGTTTTTTGTTTGTTGGGGTGTTTTTTCGCTTAAGTTTTTGATTTTTTTTTTTTTGGTTTTTATTTTTTTTTTTTATTCTCACCCCACACCCCTCACTTTAGTATCTGATTATTACCAAGAAGAACAAGAAACTGTAATTCACCATCTCCTTTATTTTCTATTTCTTTATACCCAAATTTTTTCTTCACATCATTATTCATTTTAAGTTTCTTAAGATTTATGTTAAATTAAACAACTGCTTTTTTCTGTAGCCTTGTTTTTGCTGGTAAGGTCCTCCATTACTCATTCATATTGTTGCATAGTTCCTATCGTGGTCACCTTTCTGTACTTAGAAACCTCGCCATTTTGCCCATTGGTTTTGCCTTTCTTGTTGAATTACTTTTAATGTGGCAGCCCTTACTTCTTTGTTGCATTATTATAGTTATGTTGTGGTTCGATATACATGAAATTTTGGAGAATTAATGTCTTTTGGTAATTAAAAAAGCACTAAGGACCAGTATTTTTCAAAAGAGACCCTTCCCTATTGCTAACAAAGTCGTTCAATCTTGTTCGAATCCTTTTTTTTCTTCATGCAGTTCCAAAATTGTTGGGTCATTAGAACATGAAGGGCATTTTTTGGTACTGTTGACAGCATGTGTTTCCCAGCTAAGTGTCACTTGGGATATTATCGGACTTTGGGCCTTGGGTTTGTTGGGCTTGTTGATTTTTCACCATTCCACAAATGATCTTTTTGAGTTTTTTGAAAACCTTATAATACCATTTCGACACTTATGGTTCCTCATACTAGTGGTGTGTTCTGGTTCCTTTCACGCCATCTAAGATTTTTTGGTTATTTCTACCACGTAAAGTCTGTTTACAAGTTTGGTTCCGTTCGTGCGTAGCAGATTTCAACACTTAATTTAAGTTGATCTGTAGTTTGATGAGTGGGGCGGGTGGAGGTTTCTTTCAGATTTGTTCCTTTAAATCTCTGGAGTGGCGGTTTGGGTTTGATTTGGGCAGCACACCTTAACACTTTGGATAATTTATCATCGAGGATACGAATTTTAATTTTTTTTTTTTTTTTTTTTTTTTTTTTGGTTGGAGATTTTTTATTTTTTTTTATCGGGTGGGATAGTTGGTAGTTATTTTAGTTTTTTGGGGTTTTGTGGAACGGGGTTCTTAGGAGGGCGTTGTGGTGGGTGTTTGGTTGGGGTTTTGGGGTTTTTAGTAGTTTATGATTGAGGGTTCAGGTTTGGTTTTTTGTGTGGGGGGTTTTTTTTTTATCTTTTTTCGGTTTTTTTGTGTTTGGTGACAGTTTGTTTTTTTGTGTTTTGTTATTGTTGGTTGTTGGACATTTTTTTTAACTTTGGGTTTTTTGCGAGGTGGCAGATGGGTGAGGTTTTGTTCCTCTTGGAGGGATCGGGTAGCTGTCCTTCTTTTGGCGGGTTTGTGTGGGGGTCGGTTTCTCTTGGTTTTTAGTAGTTTGTGTGTTAGGTTGGTTCACATTTGGGTGTTTTGTGTGTGTTGTGGAGACGGGGGGGGGGGGTGGTGGTGGTTATGGGGGGGGGTTTGGGTTTGACTCTGTAGATAGTGGCAGGGCGAGGAGTGCATTTTTTTTTTCTTCTTAGAGGGGGGGAGGGGGGGGGGGAGGGGGGGTTGGCCGAGAGGGGTGGGGGGAGGGAGGGGAGGGGGGGATTTGATGGTTTGGTGGTCTTCTGTTTTCTATTTTTATTTATACCTTCTTCTTCGTTTACCTGAACACATTTTGCGGTTTTACGTCTTGTTGACTACGCACCACACCTATGTTCGTTTTTTATTTTAAATCTCAAATACTTCCGAAACAGAATACTGATTTATTCCATATTTTCATTTTTACTCAGTTACTAAGTTAATCTTTGTATTTTGTTTATTCATATTTTCCCGTAAAAGAGATTGATAGCAAGTTTAAATGATAATCTCGGCACATTTAAAGGAGTTTCCATGAACTAAATTGATTTTTACTGCATTGTGTAAATTTCTGTCAAAAATATCTATGTGTTATTAATGAAAATGGTTCGGTTCGGTTTTTATGGTTCGGTTTTTATATCAAAACCGAAACCGAACGAAAGTTCGGTTATTTGAAAAACAGAAAACCAAACCATCGGTTTTTTGTTTCGGTCGGTTATTTTGGTTCGGTTTTTCCGGTTTTCGCTTCAGTTTTGATTTTTTTGGTTTTTTTCTCACCCCTACTAGTAACTGATTATTCAAGAACTTGTAATTCAACTCATAATTATCTTTCTTATACCCACATTTCTTCACATCATTAATCACTTGTAAGTATCAAAGATATGTATTAATCAACTGCTATTTTTCAGTAGCCTTGAATGTCTCATACTCATACAAAATTGTAGCTTTCCTATCTTGTTCACCATACGTACTTAGAACCACGCATTTGCCTTTCAAGTGCATCCCATAACTCTTGAGCAATATAGTTGTTGTCGATAAGAGAATAAATGTCATTTGGAAGCCCTTAAATCAAAAGAGACCTTGCAAGACGATCAATCTTTCGAATCCTTTTTTCTTCAGCAGTCCAAAATTTTGGATCCTTAAGAACATGAAGTGCATTTGGTACAGTTCCAGCAAGTGACACTTGAGTAACAACAGGCAATGGTTGTTCACCATGAGTAATGAACCTTATCAACAATTCACCATCTGTTTCCTCTACAAGGTAGTTCATTAACCTTTCACGCCACTAAGAATATTCACCCCGATACAATAATGGAATCCGCATCGTCGAACCAACCATAATCACATCACGAATCATCTTATCTTAAACAAACACAAATATCTCAACACAGTCTGTTTAGAAAATTTCGCAATTTCACGCCAAAAATTAATTCGCAAAAATTTATTTCACTAAAATTTGAAATTCCCTTTAAAATTCTATTCTAAGATTAGTAGAAAGGATTGAAATTTGAAAACTTTAACATCAATCTTAACCGTAAAAATTTGAATTGTCCAAAAAATTGAATCTTAGGCTAAAATTTTCACTGTTATACCAAAATTTGAATTTGACGTAAAAATTTGATATTAAGACTACCCTTGAAATTAAATCTTACTCAAGTTTCTAGCCAAAAAACTCTTTTTTAATCATAAATAGTCTTAATTCAAAAACCTACAATTTCGAATCCTTACAATTTCGTAACCTACAACTTCGACAACCTAAAGTTCGTAACCTCAAATACTTCCGAAACAGAATACTGAAAATCCAAATTCCATAACCTCAAATACTTCCGTAACCTTGTATTCTGAAAATCCAAATTCCGTAAGTCCAAATTTCCGTAATCTCTAAATTATGAAAGTCTAAAATACCGTAAGCTAGAAATTCCGTAACTTTCAAAATACCATAAATTTCGTAATCTCTTTCTATCTTGTTCACCATACGTACTCAGAACCACGCATCTGCCTTTCAAGTGCATCACATAACTCTTGAGCAATATCGTTGTTGTCGATAAGAGAATAAATGTCATTTGGAAGCCCTTGAATCAAAATAGACCTTTCAAGACGATTAATCTTTCGAATCCTTTTCTCTTCTTAGTTTCGAAACCCTAATTTTCGTAAATTTAAAATTCCGAAATTGCTAAATTCCGTAAATCCTCAATTCCGTAACTAACAAATTCTGAAAATCCAAAATTCCAAAACCTATCACTTTCGTAAAAATAACTGTTTTTTGTAAAAATTCTAAAACCTGTCACTTTTGTAAAAATAACCGTTTTTCGTAAAACTTCCGAAACCTATCACAATTTCCGAATTTGATCCAAATAAGCTCAAAACATATCAAATAAGCTCAGAGGTAACATCTTTTAAGATAAACTCATTTGGATCACGTTATACCACACAAAATCCTAACTTTTACGTCATTTTTATCTTGTCAAGTCAAATTTATAAGCTTTTGTATCATTTAAAACGAGACGTGGTGTGTTTAGGATCAAAATAAGCTCAAAAAGCACAAAATAAGCACATAATAACCTCAAACTAATGAATCATTAATCCCAAAACACGAACAAGCACTAGATGAGAACACTAATCCGTAATCTCTGACGAATGATACCACATATTAAGCTCTAAGATCTTGAGTGGTGGATATAGTGTGTGTGTATTATGGTGTAATTAGTGTGTGTATTTTGAGAGAGAAAATGGTTAACTTGTCTTTTGAGAATGTTGATTTTGAGTTCGAAAGTAGAGTTGATACCTTCAAAAATAAAGAATGTGGTACAAGGTCGTACTCAGCTTTCATGCAAGAATTCTCAGTATTTTCGAGCTTCAAAGAAAAAGAGAATGATGGACTACTTTAAAATAAAGTGTTCAAGTATAACGAATAAGTCGTCATCGAAAACAGAATAAGGATAGTTCCTTAGTAGATCATTTAGTGGTCATATTAAGCCCTAGGATCTTGATTGGTAGATATAATGTGTGTATATTATGGTGTAATTAGTGTGTGTGTTTTGAGAGAGAAAATGGTTAACTTGTCTTTTGATTAATTGATTTTGATACAACTAATCTTAACTTACATGCATAATGATGAATAATCTAACCTTCCCTATTTATAGTCTTATAGGAAGGAGACTTTGATAACTTAACACTTTTAGTCCCTATACTTATACAAGTACTAACAAGTAGATTATTTCTTTATTTCTAACCGGATTTCAGCCAAAAGTGTGGTTTATCTAGAATTTTAGCATGTATTTCTCATGTCTGTAACTGCATGGCACTTGGATAACATTTTGGAGCAACATACTAGAGTCACGTTTTGTGATATCATAACATTGAAGATCTATCACATTACTTATAAACATTTGGTTATGTACTAGGATCTTCATGAATTTATGTTGTGAACTCTTGGAAACCATGTCCTTTTGTTAAACTTTTAAATGAAACCAAACGTTATTTTAAAACGACTCATATAGATGTCGTTCTTTATATAATTGTATTCTTGTGCTATGAAGTCACGCTCCCGATTATCTTTCCGCTGCGATATTTTGGGGGTGTGACAATCTCAGTCGTAGTTTTTCTCAAAGGCATCACTATCGACTAAATAGATTCCTTAAGGTATATTTTTTATTTCTTTCTAAAATCTTTTATATCTAAGGAGAAAGTAACAAAGAAAATGTTTGCTGCAGCGATTAATGTAAGGCCACAGAATAGTTTGGAGCATTAACTGTTGGTTTAGAGCGATATAGTTTTACGTATATTTCATAGTTTGTCTCTGTACATCTAATTTAAATGATAATTGATTAGCTGCGATGGCTTGGTTACCCGGTTGCAACTGCATTTGTGGCCGTCATATTGTCTAAGTTAATGCATGCATGTCATGCATGCAATTAAACACGGCGTAAAGTTTAAATTTTTATTTGAAACTTAAAAATCTAATCTTTGTTAATAAAACATTTTGTGGATACACTGCATTTTGAGATTGGTGTAAACATAAATCCGTTACTGTCAATATTACTCTAGTTTTATTATCTTGTGTGTTATTGGCTTGGAATTATATGGAAAACATTCATACCATAATAATGTGTTAACATGGGTTGTATCAGACATAGGTCGTGTGTTAATTCCAAGTGTCTCATAACAATTAATGTATGTGATTGCCTTTTAATCCTTATTACGTATGCTTTAAAAGGTCTGGTCTTCGCAAGGATTTGTTGTAAAAATTATATATGAAAAAGGATTATTTTTTATCACTTTTGACCTTCAATTTTTTCTTTATTGCAGTTTACTACTTTCGCTGGTGCATGAAGTTTGTTGGTTCAATGGATCCAAGTCTTCAACTGCTCTGGCACTTGAACCGAGAGGTGGGATGCTCGATTAAAGTGTTTCCGGTTATGCTACCAACACATAATTTTCAAGTTTCCCTCCGCCTTCAAAACATAAAAGCAAGTTGAATGGCCATCTTCCTGTTGTGCAAATTCTGGCACAACTTCTAACAAGTTTAGGATTCTTCGTCATACAGATAAGTTGCTCGATAACAACATCAATTACAAACATATGTTTGATGTCTTTTGTGTTTTATGTTATGAAAATATCTATGGCATTGTCTTTTGTACGGAATTGTAGATGTCCTTATTTATAGAAATCTAGAAGTTCTCAACAACTGTTTAGTGTGCTTGATATAATATTAGAGGAACGTTGAGCGTTTAGAGTTTCGGTGTTTTGGGGATCGATCACGTGGTTTTTATTTTTGTATGATTCGTTAATGCATAGTATTACGGTTTCTTTTTTCCTTTTAATGTATGGTATTTTAGTTTCTTTATATGTTTATGTTTTTAAGCTTTGTCACAGGTGTCGTGCTTATCTTAAATTGGGTCCAAGGCTCCGCTGCATGCGTGGGTGGAAATCCTTGTTGTTATTATGTGTTTAAATGTGTATATTTATATATATTTAAATGTATGTATGTGTATTAATTGGTACACAAATATGTATGTTCTTGTACTTGTATTTTTACAAATGGCGTGCTCCTCGATCACACGGTGAGGAGCAGGTGGTTACCCACCCGCACACTCGAGGCGTATCCCCAACCAATGTGAAGGTAAGAAAGTGTGGATTATTTTATAAAGTTAAATTTGATTACTTGTATTTTTGTTACTCATCACTTATATTTGTAGGTTCAGAGAAATGAGGTGTCACCAAATTAAGCGTTAAAGAAAGCTTATAAGAATAATGGAAAATGCCCACTTGTAGTTGAGTTCGAGAAGAAGGATCAAGAGACCTTCAAAGAAGTGGGACCACATGGATCATACTTGATCAACTATATCAGGGAACTAATGAAGGAACTTCCCCACAACTAAGAATCATGGGAGAAGCTTCCCGAAGCGGATAAAGCATCAAGAATCCCATCACTCGAGGTCTTGTTTATTTTATTTCTATTTTTTTGTTATCAAATGCTTAAATATGTATGTTTATTTGAAAGTGAATTTGTTTAAATGTGTTTGTTTATTTAAATGTGTATATTTATTTACAGGGATATTTTGACCTGCAGCCTCATTTAAATTACTCGACTATAGTCAAGGTAAACGGCAAGATAAGACAACGGGGAGCTTAGTTAATGATGGGCTTGTGAAGGATTTTCAAGGCCGATATAGCGACAATAAATACAAGTTCAAGAGAAAGTATTTTACTAACAAAAAGACGGTCTAAGAGGCCAGAAATAAGAACCCTTTGATTGGAAACTTGGAGATGATGAGGTGGCAAAATTGATTGACTATTGGCTCGATCCGTATCGGATGAAACAATCAGGGACGAATGCCCAAAATCGATCAAACAAAGTGCCCACCTACCATGGATCGAAATCCTTCGCACAAGGCTGACACGAATTCGTATGACTCTTTATTATTTTTATTTTTATAATATTTTCAAGGTGTTTATATTTTTTTTCTATAGTTCGTTATTAATTTGTTTTATTTTTTTATATATAGTTCCAAGAAAACCGGCGTTACGAGGACTTAGTAGACCATTAGAGGCGCTCTCATTCGGATAAAAACGACCGGTTTCATTCTCGGGAATCCGAAGCGCTCTATGTAAGTAATTTTTTCCTAACATACGTACTAATGCTATATCCTGGCCTATTGATGGAGCACTAATTACCAAACACCCGTTGATGCATCAACAGTCGTGTTTGGTAATTGGTGCACCACTTAGCAACACCCTTAATGTTGCAACATGGGTGTTTGGTAATAGGTGCAACACTTACCAAACAACCTTGATGCTACAACAAGGGTGTTTTGGTAACTACTGCACCAATTATTAAACACCCTTTCGTCGTTGTTATATTAACTTTCTTGTTTTATGATCTATATAGGCACAAATGAAAGAAATCCTAGACCAAGTCAAAGAAGGAAAAATCCCGTTCAAGTCATACATAAATCTTGAATGATGTCCTTCAGACCACAAATTGCGGCCATAGAGCGGGTGTGGGAAGGTTGTTACCGGGTTCGAGCTCAAGCTCGAGTTCTAGTAGCTCACAACCGGGCCCAGGATATTGTACCTAGGAAGAAGTTGACAAGTTGAGAAAACAAGCCAAGAAGCAAGAAAATTCATTTTTTAGGTAAAAGGTCTCCCTGGTAAATTTATTACTCAAAAAATAGTTTAGTTCAATGGATTTGGGTGAATTACACATCTCAGCCTGTTACATAGGTAACCTACTTCCTTAAGGAATATACATATAATGACTAGACTACAATTGACTCTAAATCATCAAGTAATCTATTTCTTTGATCGACCTCGAACCTTGATATCCAAGTTATTACATATAGTTTGAATATTTTCAAGAAATTCATGGCCTTCATACATGTTGATTGTGCAATATTTGACATGACCAGGCTTTGATGGTGATCGAAGAGTATGAGGGTGGTGTTTGAACTACCAAGCCATTGATAACCTGTGATAAAACAAATGAAAACACTACGTTAAGTGAAGCGCAGGGGTGTGACCCTGCAAATCACCTCTGACGTGAGAGTAAGTATAGGTTTTTGATGATAGTAAGTATGTGTAAAGTATAATGTAGGTGTTGAGAGCATAATCAAACCCGAAAGACCTGCCACTCTATTTATAGGAGATGAAAATAGGTGTGGGCAAGGTTCTGCACATTAGCCGGTGATTGTAGGGGTGTCCTGCAATTTAAGGGGATTACAGAGGTTTGTGTACCATGATCCCTATCTTGGCGGGAAAGTCTTGATAGGGTGGAGAACGTAGGTTTTGACCTAGTCAAATGCTACCTCTGCCCTAGTTTCATGGAAGGGTACACCGCGAAGGGTGTTGGCCTCTGAGTGGCGAATTCTGATACCGGTAACCATCGCGAAGATGATTTTATGCCACTAGAAACTATTTGAAGGTTTCTAGGTGTCATTGGGAGTAGATCCCTTTCAAGCTCGGAGGGGAGGCATTCGAGCCGAATCAGAGGGTACGTCATCAAGCCCCTAGTCGCATATGGACGCATTGATTTTGACTTCAAAATAGCCATTCCACGAGTCCTTTCACAGAAGGCCATGAAAATATTTGTTGTTTTCTGTATTTAATGCTAAACCCACTTGTGTCGGGGTTAGTTACAGTTTAAACCCAAGATAATGATCAGTCTTCCTTGGTTAACGTAAACGTCCCATCCTCAGTGAAAATTTGAATTTTAAATTTCACTGATTATCCAGCCGCGCACGTGTACGATCCGCGTCATGCTCCTTCTACTATATAGACAATTTCACTGATCACCCTATTTCACCACCATTTCCTCCTTTTTCCCAATTAAACGTAGTTTTTTAGATCTTCTTCCCACACGGTAAATTACATTCCTTCTTTTTCCAAAAATGGATGCTAAATTCATTATCCAAGGGCAGAACGATTGTCAGCGTTCTCTCTAGAATAGTGGTTGCTGCTACTTCATATTACATTTGGTTGGAAAGGAATGGAAGATTGTTCAAGAAGAAGTCTTCATCTCCGGATCAGATTGTTCAAGTTATTTTATTTATGGTGCGGTTGAAGTTGGTTTCATTCAAGTTCAAGAAGACGTCTACCCGATCTCGTTTGCTGCTTGACCAATGAAAGATTCCAAGCTATTGTATTGTTCATGATGGGAGTTCCAGGTGAGGGTTGTACTCTTTTTTCCTTGTCCAGGGTTTTTCCCACTAGGTTTTCTTTGGAAAGGTTTTTTTAAGGAGGTAGGCTCACTTGGATCGTATTTGCTCCTGTTGTGTTGTTACTGGTTCGCAGGATGCTCGCTTGATTATATGTTTTCATCTTGGTTCATGTCTAGCTTAGTTTAGGCATTTTAGTTTATTACGCTCCTAGGCTTTGTTTGTGTTTATGGCATGTCATAAACACTTGTTTATCAAGCAGCCTATAGCTTGAGGTTAATGTGGCATTTCAGCCACATTCCATCTGTACTTAACTGTTTTGGTTAATATATTTACCGAGGTAAATCTGATATATCTCAGTTGATTTTCGTTTACGGCATTCCTCGAGATGTCAGGGTGATGCTTTCGAAAAGGAACCAAACCATCTTTAACGCCCCTCTTGGCTTTGTCATGCTATACACTCATTCTTTCACTCTTTCCAACCTTAGGATTCCTCTTACTAAATTCTTTTGTGAGGTAATAAACTACTTCAAAGTACACATCTCTCGCTTCAATCCTTTCAAGCTTGCCAAACTTATGACCTTTGTGGTGATGTGTAAAGCCTATGGTGGCGAACCCAGCGTTGAGCTTCTTAGGACTTTCCTGAATCTTGGTCCTGCAGGCAACTGGCTGACCCTCTCTGGTAGAGGTGATGACAACGTTCCTTAAGCCATCACTAAACCCTTTACACATATTGAAGGTTGGAAAGGCAGCTACTTTTATATCGAAAATAAAATAGTCCCTTCCGGGTATCCTGAGCTTCTTCTCGAGGACAATAAACTTGATAAAAAAATCCTTTAAGGATGCGGTTTCTCCTCATGTTCAAGAGGACCCTTTATACAGCCTTATATACACTTATCATGTTCACGTCCGAACCTTTCCGGACCCTATCTTGTACCTTGCTGGCCTTAAAACTTCATGGGAGTACAACCCAAAGGAGCCCATAATCTACTATCGTGGAAAGGGTATCTCTTCCTTTTTCTTTGAATTTCTTTAATGTTTTTACTAATAACGGTTGCTTTCTTCTTTGTTGAAGAGATGGATTTTAGGAGCTTTATGATGGAAGGAATTGATGGCGAGTTTCATTTTCTTCCCGGAGAGGATATCAAAAATAAGGGAGGAGATTCTCCCTCCGTGTTTGTGAATAATGAGACTCCGACGACTTAACAGAACCTCTTAATGTTGTTGCTCCTTCTCAATTTGCTGAGAACATGGCTGACTCAGATGACACCCCCCGTTGATGCAACATTAACAAGGATCTCCTTTATGTTTTAATGATGACAAATAAACGTTCGCAAAACGTAAAATAAAAAACGACAACCTAAATCTGTAAAACCATATTTTCTTGTCTGATACGATGTTCACGCGTCAGCGCGTGAGCAGCGCGCCACATGCAAACTCCATTTTTACGAATTTGCTTTTGTCGTCTTTCCTTTTACCCGACACATGTAGAAACTTCAATAAAGGTATGTACATGATATTTGAGCATTTGGGAGCACTCCAAATGAGGTTTAGACTTGAAGAGGAGCAAAAACAAATGCTCCTGTTTTTCTACAAAACGGCAACTCAAATCTTTTATCAAACGCCTCTAGCCAAGGCCGAAACCTCTTTCTAAACCTAGTAGGATCATGTTTTCAACATACCAACAAACAAAAGTATTCATTTGACCTTAATCCGGATTTACGTTGTTCCTAATCACATAACGGGTTTACTCCTTTATTGGTCAAACTAAGTCAAAGGTCACTTTGCGTAAACACATCCTTTCCCATTATGGGATATGCTTTACTAAAGATGCAAAGCACTTAGCTTGTTTGCATCAAGATGATTAGTAATCAAATCCATCGTTGATTATCATGGATTAAAGTCTAAATGACTAAATGAGTTTGTAGTACTTAGAGCTTAATTATACTTTAAGTTTTCTCATCTCCCTACCAATAAATGTTTTACAAACTCACATGTACAAGTTCACACTTCTTCTATACAACCCATTCCTTCTAATCATTTGTTCACCCTTCTTACCTAGCAAATGATTTCATCTCTTCCACACACACTCCAAACACCTCCTTCTTAAGCAATCCCATAATCATAAATGCCCACTCTTTTCTCTCTTATAGGCAATGTGATTATAAACCCAAATCAATCCTTTGATTTCATTCTTATCTTCATCTTCATCTTCAAACCCTCACTCACATAAGCCTTTACCAAATAATCAACAAATCTCATTCTCAATATGCCAACTTACATTTCCTTACACAATGTACTATCCTTGTACTTGTTGTACCCTATGTTCCCTTCAGTCCCAACCAAGGATTCTTCACATCTTTTCAAAATATTCTCCACCACTCATTCACTATTCACCTTCTTCTCCATAACATTTGAATTTCACACACACATATACATATACTCCATCATCCTCACCCTTGATCAAGCCACTTCATCAATCTAAGTTCCCACACTCTTTTCTCCATCGTTGGATTGAGTTCAAACAAACACAACAAACACACTTTCTCTTCTACCCTTGGTCAAGCCACCTCATCAATCTAATATACCTCATTATCTTCTCAACCATTGGATTGAACTCTCATCTCAAACAAACACACTTCCTCTCACAAACATACACCTCTCACATACACAACAAACACACCTCTCTTTCTTTCATTGATCTTGCCACTTCACCAATCCATCTTACCTCTCTTCTTCACATCCTCACCATCCATTTCAAAGCAAGATCAATAAGCTCCATTCTATCACATCATGCCAACTCATTCACAACCCATTCTTTCTTATCTAATATGTGGCTAATTCAATTTGAAATTCAAATTTCAAATTCTTCCCCCTTTCTCTCCAAGTAAAGAATATTCCAAAAATATTCTCTTGTACCCTAACTAGCTATTTTAAATCTTTAGTTGGATCCCAACCAAGCTAGTTACACTTTGAGGAATACCTAAAATACCCCTTTTCGATAATCCTTTTCTTTCTTTACATTATCGGAAAAGCAAAATGCTTTTAATACTTCACAAACGTTTTATCATATAGCTATTTGAGTTGGTTGACCTTGAGTCAAACCGTATATGTATAAGAGAAAAATAGGAAAAAAAGGGAAGGACAAGGGTCTGTTTTTTTGCAAAATACTCAAAAATATCAAGTGGGGGGGGGCAAAACTGCCGACTCCCCTTAGATTTGTACACCAATGGGAGAGTATTGCAACTAGTTATATAACTCTTGGTGGACTTGTTGTAGCAAGTCCCCAAAGTTATATAACCACAAGGACGACGGGTGCAAATAAACATATAACCATGGAGGACCAACCCTGCCAACTCCAAAATCCTTTTACCCTGTCACTTTTCATACCAAATTTTCCCGCTCTTTTTCCCCACAAACCAACTCACGGGTTCACCCTCAACCCTTTTACCCTGCACCTCAAAAACCCCATGAACAAACTCACCCCTCCTCCTCCACTATCCCTAGAACCCATAAAGTATGCCATGGTGGCAATCCCACCAATTTCGAGCAAAAGGGACGGCTATGATTGAAGAAAAGAAGCACAAACATGTAATCAAAGGCTGGAAAACACACATAAGCAGCCTATAAAAGAAAGAAAAGACAGAAGTTAGTGAGTTAGTTTTTATCTTTCAGTTTTGTAATTGTTCCTTAATTTCTAAGCATTTTCCTTTAAGTTTTTTTTAATTTCAGCTTTTAGTTCTTGTACTTTTGTTACTAAAGCCTGTACTTCATCCTTTGAGTAATAATAATCCAGTTTACAAGTCTCTTTGAGCTTTGATTTCCATTTTAAGCATTTTTCACTCATTAAGCTCTCAATAAGCTCATTTGAGCTTATTACTGTTCATAAGCTCAAAATTCAGTCAAATTTTGTGTTCAAACTACTCATTTACTCAATCTAATCAAGTTGTATCAATCATGATCACTTGAGTTTAGTTTGATCAAGTTTTGGAAGCTAAAAGAAGAAATAAGCTGTTATAGCTTATTGAGCTTTAATGCTCAAGGTTTAGAGGCTTGGGAGCCACTTAGGTGCAGGATTGTGAGCCACTCACTCTACAAGAGTGGCTAAGGGCTGAGACATTCATTTTCAGGTTTTATCTTAAATATTCATTTTAGTATAAATTTGAGCTTAACCAATTAGCTTAATGATTTGTTCTTATTTGTGCTTAATCTTGTTCAGCTTTGTTTAGTTAGCTTAAATACTCAAATGCTAAAGTTGTTTAGTCTAAATCCATTTAGTTTGCATTTCTTTGAATTCTGTCACATTTAGTGTTAATGGGCTAGCTGATAAACTAGCTTATTTTCCTACATAAGCTAGGATTTTTAGAGTTCAATTAGCTTAGGTAGGTCAAATATAGTGTAAGTGGATAAAAAGTTTCATTTGTTTTAGCTTTTAAAAAGATTTTGAGCCCAATTAGTTGTGGCAGTTTTCCATTAAAGGGTGTTTGGCATAAGCCTTAAAACGGGTCAAAATGGCTTTGGCATGGGTTAAGGCCATTGGGTTAGATTAGGCTTAAGATTTAAACTTCATTTAAGCTGTTTTATAGGTTCTTTTAGTTTGAAAATTGTTTTTCAAAGTTTTTATAAACTGTTTTGTTCACTGTTAGAGTTTTAACAACACCACAAGTGCTTATTTAGATAAGCACTTGTGTTTTAAGTTTGAGTATCAAAAAAGTGTGTATGTTGTGTGTTAAAAACAAGCTGCCACAGTCTTTGGTCTTTTGACTTTGTGAGTCAAAAAGCACCTAGTTTTGCTAGTGGCAGTTTTAAAGACCCTTTTTCATTTAACAAATTCAGTAAGCTTTTTTGAGTTTTAGAATGTCAAACTTGGTGCATAAGTCCATAAGCTAGGGTGTTAAATCTGTTTTAGCTTATCCTTTTAAATTGAGCTTATTTGACAGCTTTTAATAAGCTGTCAAATAAGCCCCTAGTTTTAAGCCTTAATCTCCCCTGGTGCAAAGGGGAGATTGTAAGCCCCTTTTTCTTTGGCTCTTTGTGCTCTTAAGCCCAAGTTTTTGGCTTATTTCAAGAACTTATAAGCTCTTGTATAAGTCCTCAAAATTTAAGCTTTTAGGAAGCTTATTTGGTTGCTTATTTTTAAGCCCAAACTTGCCTCTTGGCTGTTTTTAGTTTAACTTAGGCATAGGGATTTCTTATTTTTGACTTTGGCTTATTGAGCTTATTTCATAAGCTCACTTGTGTCCTAGTAGCTTATTTAAGTTAGTTTAACTCCCTTTTGCTTATTTTAGTCCTTAGCTTAGCTTATTCGACCATAAGTAGCAAAAAGACTTAGAAAAATTTGCTTTTAAGCCATTTTAGCCCAACTGTCAACTTTAAGCTTATTTTCTAGCTTATTCTTTTGTCAAAAGTTGAAAGCGCCTTTGTTAAAGTTGTAGAGATTAAGCCAGTTAATAGGTTTGTAGTTTTAAGTTTTTGCTGAATCGCATTTTTTAATAAGCCAAAAATAAGCTATTTTTGTAGGGATTGTTTCATATTTTTCTTAATCTTCAGGGGCACTCGTTTACACTATAGTGTAAAATTTCCATATTTTGCCCGCCTACCTTTCACTTTACTTTTGTACACTTCCTACCCTGGACTTTTCGAAAAATAAAAAAAAGGGGGAAAGACAAGAGGCCCGGGTGAGCAAGACTCGAACCCGGGACCTCTCGATACAAACCCCCTTTTACTAACACACTTAACCACTGCGCCCTTGGGTCTTTTTCGTTAAAGACTCAAGGGCCTTATTATTTAAGGTTGTTTTGGCTAATAAGCCCATAAGCTGTACAAGCTTATTCTCGGGCTTATTTGTTGAGCTTATTTTTGTTTCTTATTTTTCATAGGATTTTCATAGTGTAAAGTATTTTTTGTAAATTTTTCAGAATTTTTAGATAAAGTTTAATATTTTTTATAATTTAATTTAGATAAAAGTTTATTTAATTCATAAAAAATACAAAAATTATCAAAAAAATATTTTGCTTTTTTAGAAAATTTTCTTTTGTCATCTAGTTTGTAGGAAAAATATAAAATTTTTCGTAGGGTCATTTTTATAACTTTTCATCTTTTAAAGAACGGGTCCGGGTACGGGATTTTGTTTTGACTCGTTTTTGGGTCAAACGAACTCCGTTTTCGGTCTAGTCTTTTTCATTCTTCGTTATTTGGTCCATAGAGTAGTTTAGAAGCGAAAATTTCTTCGTAGGCTTATTTTTAAAGATTTTAGGTTTTCCCCCTTTTGTTCGGGATTCGGGCCTTCGTTTTCTAGTTTAATTTCGTAATTTCTAGGTTTTTCTTAAACGTTTTAGTCCGTTATTATCTAATTTGACTTTTTCAACTTCCCAAACTCATTCCTTCCTTCAAACTCAAATCTTCGATCGTATCGATTTACCATTCCAGCCTCGTTGGGGATTTACGACCCGGGAAAGCTCTATACTACTTCTCGGTATCATTGATTCTGGTTTTAGACTATTCTTACTATATATTTTATATTTCATTATATTATATATATTTTAAGGTATAGTTTGAACGGGTCATGGATCCGTGTGTGTGCAGATTCAAAAAACTAGTGGTTATTTTGTTTTTTGTAGTTATCCACAAATCTTAACAAAATCTTCTTAATTGTACTTAAATGATATTTAAGTACAAGCTTCTAGAAACAAAATATTTCTTAACTTAATATGGAAATATTTAGTAGATTTGGGTAGATTATGAAAGATTTATTTCCATAAATAGCTAGACAAGAATTAATTAGTTTTGTCCTTATTCACTAATTAATTTGTCCTATTATCTAAAGTGGAAAGATATGTTTTGATCTTCTAAGATTTATTCCTAAAATAGAAGATCTTGTCTAGTTAAGCTAGTGATTAATATTGTCCTATTCTCTAATGTGATTAATTAATTGTTAATCATTTTAATGGTTTGTTAAATGGGTTGATCATAACGCAACTTAACAAACATATTCATACCTTTTGTTGAAGCATGAGTAGACTTGAGACGTCAAGAGGTGTTGATTAATGTATGCGTTGATGAGTTGTGATCACGCGTAACTTGCACATTTTACGTTATGTATTACAAGTTACTTGTTTGTCATTATTAAAACCAAAGGACTTGTTGTAACAACCCCAAAAATGTGTCGCAGCGGAAATTTGTCAGGGGGCGTTACTTCATAATACAACAGCACAAGATACATGAGAACGACCTCTAAATGTGTCATTTGAAAAGTAATCTCGTTGATTTTCTTGAAATTGATATAACAATTGTCCCATATTTGCATCACAATGAAAAGCTTGAAAACAATACAACGAGATTTGATCATTTGAATGTAGTAGAATCCAATGCATATCAAGTAGGCCAATCATCTAATTCACCTGAGAAAAACATGCTTAAAACTGTCAACATAAAGTTGGTGAGTTCATAGAGTTTTGTAAGAACAAATGTAAATGTTGAAATCCAAAGATTTATAAAGTATGCATGACCAATTCAATTCCTATAATAGTCGTCAACAATGTATGTGTAAATGTAGAACCGAAAAAGTATAGTGTCTACTGCTTCGCCACAATATAATGAAAAGTGTTGAGTAATCAGTAATGTTCAACAAAGTAGTGTGGACCACAAGATTTTCAAAATGTATGTGACTACTATAACAGATACATTATCACACAAAATGTATCTACTGTTGCGCTAAGCTCATGACACCGAAGCTAATTTATGTAGCATATAATATGCCAAATGTATTCTGCCCTATCGGTGTCTGACCAAGACACCCAATGAGATTTGACATGATATATATCCGTTTTCCGGTGAACTGGCACAGTGAGCGCTACTCACCCGGATAGGGACAATTAGTCCCAATAGATCTATTTATAACATTCACGCTTACTTAACCAATACAGTCGGTCAAGCAATTGACGGTTCATGATAGTTCGGGCAAGAGAGTGGTCTAATCGCTACTTAGGCAACACGTAAACAGGAGATGATAACCGAAAACACTTGTGTCTAATGAAGAAATAACCATTGTATTCATAAACAGCTTTAAATACTTAAATCCGTAACTAGAAAGAGTGTGATATCAATCAAGTAACCGAGTTTGTAAATGAGTATGAGTATGAGTATGAGTATGAGTATGAGTATGTAAACAAGTATGTAGTGAGCATGTATTCTCCCCCGAGATTTGTAAAGCAATGTAAAACAAGTAAAAGAGGGGTTATAAACTTACATCGATGTTGTAGAACGATTGGCGGAAATGCGCATATTAAGCGCAAGGAAAAACAGAAACTGGAACGGATCGACCAAAAAGATGCAGCTTATCCTAACGGTTAAGGCCCACTAGCCTAGGATAATGTATTTGGGTTTTCCGATGAATGATTACATCAACGCGACACGTTGATAAAAGATTTAGATTTAAAGTTGTAATAGTTTGGTGGTTGGTTAAATAAATAAATCAAAAGTAAACGTAAAGTGTGTAATATATTCCGCATATATTACATAATGAGAAATGACCAAGTATATAATTCATACCTTGAATTATATAACAAGATACACAACCAAAAGAATAACTCGAAGCGTACATAATACATGACATGTGTTACAGTCAAAAGTTGACAAATAAAATAAGATGGTCTATTTATATAATACTTTCCAAGTATTATATAAGAAAGATGATATAAATAAAAGAAACCAAAGAATTCGACACGCGCCCGAATATCCCCAAATGATTTAACAGAAAGTTCCTTTATAAAAATAATCGCAGGTTTTAAAGTAGTGGACTAGATAAATGAAATTTCTAAAATTATAGCCTACGTTTGATTATCGGGTCTTCACGATTTAATAATTCTTAAGACATTTAAAGATAATAAATAAAGTAGATTTGTAAAAATTTACTAAGCGTAGCAATTTATAAAAATCTCGGCATGACCTATTCG
This sequence comes from Tanacetum coccineum, assembly GCA_026074375.1. NCBI lineage: Eukaryota > Viridiplantae > Streptophyta > Magnoliopsida > Asterales > Asteraceae > Tanacetum > Tanacetum coccineum. Next base: position 42,478 of record BQNB010024314.1, read on the forward strand.
TTTATGTAACGTTTTCCATATTAACAAAAGTTAATTATTTTCACTCAATTGAATCAATCCATGTTGCAAACCCAAACACACCCCTTAACAGTTTTTATCCCAAATCCTAACACTCCCAAATATGTTATTAACCACACATCCAAACACACTCGAAGGCTGTTAAACACCAAAAACAAAATAATAAACACATTTATTTAACCATTAAATCCGGTTTTATATTTATAAAATCTTATGATATTTTTATTAGTCGATTGCATAAACCAAATGAACCCTTGCTATTTTTCTGCTAACCCAAACACACCCTTACGGTGTTTCTGCTTACCCAAACACACCTTTACAGTGTTTCTGCTCACCCAAACACACCTCTTGGGTGTTAACTGCCAAACCAAACACCCCTGTTGGTGTTATCCAGCAAACCAAACACCCCTGTTGGTGTTTTCCAGCAAACCACACACCCCTTACGTTGTAACTGCCAAACCAAACACACCCAAATCTGTGTTACAAACCAAATGCACCTATTTTTATTTCTATAACAATCAAACGCACCCTAATCTGACGAAACAACAAACCAACGCTCCTCTTGCGATTTCTACCTAACCAAACGTGTCCGTTTCTTGTTTCTATATCCACCAAATGCACCCTAATCTGTTTTATACCAAACAAAACGCATCCTAATTGGCTTCTACATAAACCAAACACACTCTGTTGCGTTCTCACAAAAACCAAACGCACCAATCTTAGCCCAAAATAAATCGAACACACCCTGCTGGTGCGAACTATGAAACCCAACGCACCCTTTGGTGTTACCATAAACCCAACGCACCCTGGGTTGCTACTACTACACCAAACGTATAACACCTCGTGTTTTAGGTCATTGTATGACATTATGTAATTCACAATTTATTTTTAGGGTTTTACGCGTTTGCTCTTAAACCGTAAACGTTAAGTTAAATCGCGTAAACTAAAAATGATCATTCAATGTAAACGGGCATTAAACGATTAAATGTTTACATCAAGCAAGTGTTATATGATTATTATAAGGATAATTAATAACTTTGTTCATCTTATTTTTATTGGCTACGTAAAATGCTTACGTTTCACAATAAAACGCGTTTCGGCATACCCGGAAGCACCAAAACCTATCTACGCTTAAACGAATACCCACGATTACACCCAATACCCAAAATAATAAATATAACATCACATATATGTATATGTGCCGAAATTTTGATGATAGGACCAAGAATTAGCAACTTGTCCATAATATCTAGATATTAAGAAAGATCTAGGGAACCATCTCTTACACCATGAACCACTTGGCAAATTAACCTTGTGCAAGGGTTAGAAAGTAACCATGGTTAGGTTAGTTAGATATTTTGACTATATATAGCATGCATGCACTCTTCCTTTCTTAAACACTTAACAAAATTTCACATTTTCTTTCTCCCTTTCTCTCCAAAACCCACGGCTCAAATAAGCCATCTACACAAATCATACAAAATTTTTATACAATCCATACAACCCTTTACACATCAATCCTAAGGCATACTAAGGTGTTTGCAAGCATTGGTTCATCATTTGCAAGGATTAAGGAAGAAAAGGGAAGATTAGGGTTTCAAACCTAATCTAGGGTTTATAAGCTTGTAAGCTTTGGTTTTGAGTCCGAATGTGAGGTTTGGCAAAACCTTTAGTTTGGCAGAAAAATGTGCGGTTTGGCAGTTGAAATTCTGCGGTTTGGCAGAAAAAAATATGTAGTTTGGCAGTTGAAATTATGCGGTTTGGCCAAAAAAATGTGCGATTTGAGCTCATAAATGTGCGGAATGGCAAGTTTCAATGTGCGGTTTGACCTCACCACATGCAGTTTGACTTAGTCAAATTATGCACTTTGACTACATTTTTCAGCAGTTTGACTTAGTCAACTTATGCACTTTGACCATATTTTTCAGTAGTTTGACTTAGTCAACTTATGCACTTTGATCGCATTTTTTAGCAGTTTGACCTAGTCAACTAATGCAGTTTGACCACACTTTTAGAGTAGTTTGACTTGTTAACTTATGTAGTTTGACTAGTCACTTATGAGGTTTGACTTGAAAATTCTGAGGTTTGATCATTTACCCTTAAAAGTCAAATTCTTTACACTGCTAGTCCTTATTCGACGATTATACTTTCATGACAACGTTATCGAGACAACGTTCATCTGTTAATGATAAATTTATTAAACATTTGTCATAAATTAACAACATTCAATCAAAACACAACACCTAATGCTAAAACAATCTTATATCCAAAGTTCACTAAAATGTCAAAACGGCTATGGATTCAGATTCTAAATGACAAGTGATCACGAAGTTGATTTGGTATCCTTTATTTGAGATTAAAGTGGGTTTCACGAAGGCGTCTACTTATTTCATCATTGAGACTTCCTTCTACTTTCTACCTCTTTTCTTTAAACCCCCTCCATCGATTGATGACTTGCTTAAACGTACACAACTTATGATTGAGACTTGGATTATCTAGTTATACCTAATGTAAGGAGTTACATTGTAGTACTCACAGGTTATAGCTATCACTTAAAGGAGTTACGTTGCAGTACTCAGTGTCACATGCAGATGCCGATGTGGATAGTTTCAAGAGGTGTGGTAGTTTTAATACTTTTGATGTTGGGTATAGGGTACTTAGAGATTTAATCTTGCACCATTCTTCAATCAACAACAGTGCAAGATTAAGTAACAAATTTGGGGGATTTTACTTCATTTTCAAGTTTGGTATATCGGGTTTACTTCACCATGTGGTCACAGCAATAGCCGACAGAATACGAGGTTGGTAAGTTAGCCAGAGAGTTTAAAGGTTGAGATGTAATCAGCAATTCTCATCGGATATTTGAAGCTACAGAATGTCAACGATACTTCACAGTCTAAGAAAAATCTTTCAATGTTCTTCAATGTCTTTCATAACTTGTCAAGATTGCTGATTATGACAAGAACTTCTCGAGTATATGGTCGTACACGTCAATGATGCTTTTGAAATTTCAAAACCATCACGGGGGAAAACATGTACTTTGATGTAATCAGGTCAACTTCTAGGAGGAATTAGTTTATACTACTTTACTTAGTATGGTTTTTGAAGTATTTTACATACGTCAGAAGATTTGTTGATGCTTTTTCGCATGTACCCCTGAACGGATATTCACCAAGACCAAATGTCATGATATAGTATAGAAGCGGTATTAGTTGGTGTGGTTGGCTAATTCTTTAACAAAATTCCTTTATGCACTTTAAATGTCAATGTTAGATCATCGTCCGAGCTATATCAAAGTTTTAGAATTTTTGCTCAAGAGATTCGGATGTGGTTGGGGGGAAGCTATCAGAAACTCGTCAAAAAAGGAGTTCCTAATGAAGAAAGTTTTTAAAGCTGCTGTGTTTTAGGGAGAGTTATCCAACTCATGCATATTGATGACATCAAATAACGTTACTTTTATAGCATCATTTATCCTAAGAAAATTACCCACTTTTATATAATTATCACATGAATTGTTACTTAATTTCTTAAAGTTATTAATTACTATAATTATGGAGTACATTGTAATAAAGTGGGGGGGGGGGGGGACAGCTAAAAGGCGCACATTTTGGAGCTTAAACGAAGATATTTGAAGATTGCTTATTCTAACTACATACGCTGTATCCAGCAAAGAAGATACGGCGTATCTGCGCCTGGACTTCACAAGAAACCGCGTATGTTCAAGATCCAATACGGCGTATCCTGCTAATTATATACGATGTATCCAGCTGGTCAATAGTCAAAGATCCTACAGTTAATGTGATTGACGACAGTTAATATGATTGATTGTGACATGGTGCGGTACTCCAAGGAATTCCACCAAATACGTCGTATTGACCTCATTCAATATGGCGTATTGACTCATTTTCAGAGACTATAAATAGAAAACTCAAAAACGAGTTTTCAGTGTGCTTAATCATATTTCATATACCATAAACACAATGGTCGATTTTCTAATGAGAAGAAGAGCAGCCAAGGTCAAGCATCGATACATAATTCCATAGAAGACACCGTGTAATTCTTGTACTTATAATCATTTAATTGTTGGTATCATTCGATTAACTTGGTTAGTTTTACCTTGGTTGTTGATTATTTCTGTATTATTACAATGGTTATGGGCTGATACCCTTAGGTATTAGCGATTTTAATGAAGATTCAATATTTGGTTTGTTTAATCCCGATTGCTTAATTTATCATTGTCTGTTTAATTATGTTTATCATTTCATACTTGTTTATGTACTTGAGTATGCGACCCATCATTCAACTGGGTCTAGTAATACTGACCAAGTGATCTAGATACTGGGATGGCTCTTACTTTCCATGTCTTGATATATCTGGACCAATTAGGATCATAATAAATTTCCTATCTTTACCAATTGGCTTAAGGGAATAAGTTATACTAGCAGGTGACCTTTTATAGTGTTCTTCTTCTTTTGGTTAAGACTCGGACAATGGACTACCAGTATATAAAATGTCATCAAGCAGTAAGTGGGTAAAGTCTTAATGGGCTAGGGTTTAGCAAGATCATCATTGCTTTAATCCCTAAGATAGATTATAATTAAACTAAAAGGATGCTTTATGCGGATGCGTTGATTGTGACAGGATTCAACGTATCTAGGTCTTATGAAGAAGTACCGCCTAAGACTTAAGAATGATATGCCACCTCAAGATAACACTCATTGCACTAAACAAACCAATGTTTAATCAGATTTAATATGGCTAATACTGTTTTCTTATATTTGGATAGACCGCTCTTTTATCTTCTGATTATCTTTTTGTGTGATTATTATATTTTGAATTGATTTAAGTCGCCACAAAACATGTGCCAGTCTCTCAGGCTGAAAACTCCCCCTCTTTATCAATAGAACTAGGTTTAGCATAGGTTTAACAATAAATAAAAAAAAAAAAAATAATTTAGAATCACTAAACATAGAATTAATTAAACTAATTAGACTAAATAAAATACTGATAGAATATAAGGTTAACTTTCTTGCTCTTAGTGTTCGACACCCTACTTACCAACGAAGCTACATCTTTGACCGGGTACACTGCCCGTTAGAGTGTTGTTTTAGGATAAGTCGGCTAAATATAAATTTAAAACTTGATAATAATAAAATACAACCTACACGACAGCACATCAAGTTTTTGGCGCCGTTGTCGGGGAGTGAAGTTGTTTAATTCTTATTTATTAGTGTTTTAGTTTAGATTTAGTTTAGTTTAGATTAATTTGCATATTTGTGTGTGTTTGTTTTGTATGTTTGATTTTTCGCATTGTATATTTTTGTATATTGTGTGTTTGTGTATTTTTTAGCATTATTACAGTCTGCTGTAACTTTCTGAGTCGAATACTAAATACGGCGTATTCATGTTCTTGGATACGACGTATAAATTTTTTCAAACCAATACAGCATATTCGACTCTATCATTTATATGACGTATTCAGTTTTGCTGAATACGACATATTAGGCTATTTGACCATTTTCTTTCCTAGCGAATTTATTACAAGTTAAAATGGACGACCCCAACATTACTATGGAATAGTATATCAGGCTTGAGGAAGAAAAAGCTCATAGGCGTAGTAAGGTGTATAACTGGGAAACTGCTACGTATGGTAAGATCTGGTATGATGAAGACATTCACAACCTTAGATCTGTTGAAAATGAATTCCCAGCTATAGTCTTTAATGACGCGTTAACATCTGAAGTAGCACTCTCATGTGAACCCACGGTAAGTCCTCTTAACAAAAATCAAATTGACTTTAGAATATCGTTTGACGAATTCGACGATGAAGATTACACAGTAATTTATTACAAAAATTCATTTTCCTATAACATAATTTCTGTCAATGATTTGAAAACAAATTCGGAAAATGATAATTTGAAAACCTACGGTCAGTTATTTTGATGATTTCGACTACTTCAAAGATTTTGAGAATGAGTTCCTAGCCATTGCCTACAATGATGCTCTAACGTCTAAGTTAGATTTCTCTGAACCTACTGTAAGTCCTCAACATATCGATGAATTTGATGAAACATCGTTGTCCGAATGTGATGATGAGGAGCAAAACGTTATATACTTTAATGATCTATTTCCTTTTAACGTAATTTATCCAATGATTTATCAAATAAGGACAACGATAATGATAAAATCGGTATTGAACACTCTTCGGTGGATTTATCTATCGAACCAATACCTAATGTAATAAAAATCGATATACAAGGATCAAATAAACTTTTAGAAACAAGTCATGATACAATTAGTAAAATTTTCACTGCTAAAATTTTAATCAATCAATTAATTGTTAATATCGTGACTTGGAATTATCTTAACAAAGGGATGCCATTCATTTTTATAATTAAGAATGTATATGTGTCGTTTGGCATCCCATTTGACCCCAAATTGTTTTATAAGGATGGGATAAAATTAGGGCAAGTCTAACTTAAAGATTTTTTTGTAAATAAAAGTGATTGCCGGGGGACAACCCGGTTGTTTGTAATTTTTATTGTTTGTTAAGTCTGTCTTCCCAGACCGTCCATACGGCGTATGGACCTATCTGGACGTTATCAGTCCTTTAATTTCTGCATTTAAATTCCTGCACTTTAAACATTTTTGTTTGATTGTCCATACGGCGTATTCAGTTTATGATACTACGTATCTGACAATCTGACCCGTATTTAGATAATTTATACATGTTGCAATACGGCGTATCCTTGGGTTTGGGATACGGCGTATTGGATCCTTGTACAATATGTGTGTTTTTTCCCGCATTATAACCATTGTAAAACCGAGATAAAATTACACGTTTTGTCTTCTTTAAATTTTATGTAGGACCTTGCTGTAAAGTGAAATCGATGAAATTGGTAAACGTATTACCTGGAAAAAGAACGTATAGTTGACTCATACGGGGCATTTGACGCCTCTTCACACACTTTTGCTCAAGAACTCAAATTGGAGAATCATCCCGAGCAAAATATCAGGGGAGTTCCTCGTTCTAATTCTATTTCCCATTTTCTTTAACTGTTTTATTGATACAATGAGGATGTTGCATAATTTAAGTGAGGGGTGGAGAATTAGAACGCCTACTTGTCCTTCTTTTTACAAATAATATGATATATGCTTAAAATTATGCCTAATTTAAAACTTTTTGGCATACTTTTGTAAAATTGCTAGTTATATGACCTCGCGCACAAATAACCCTTAATGAAATTTTTTGAGAATTAAGCCTATTTCGTTTCCAAACGTTTACCAAAAATTCCACAAAAATTATGAGTGTGTCGGTGATGTAGTGGACTTTAGAACTTAGCTTGGTATATCACTCGAGACCACAATAATGAGTATTATGGAATTAGATGAAGTAACCTATTTAACTGGTAAATTTATAGGAATACACCAAAAAGCCTATAGGTTGTAATATTAACTAACTACACTGGTTAGTTAACCCCCGTATAACCCTTTGCTTACTCTCACTACAAGACTAAGATACCCCTAGAAAAAGCTGTTGAACCATTCCTATTTATCACCAAATGTTTATTTCGTTACAACTTTACACCTTAGCCTACCTTGTAGATTAAGCCTATTAATCAAAGTTGCTAGTTTCTTTTGTGTAAAGTTTTGTATTTCCTGTGTCAAAGTGAAATTTTCTATCTCTGGTTAGGTTGAAAAATTGCACAACGCAATGGGAATGTAGAAGTATGTAGCTCGTGTATTTTGCTTTCCTTGCAATTAAGTTTTATGTCCGAAGATGAAGTGTTTGAAGAAAAATTATCCGGATGAAATTATGATGGTGAAGATGGTGAAATTGCACCAAGATTCGTAGTGTATTGTTTAAAAAATGGAAAAATAGAAAATCGTAGCAAAAAGAAAAAGGAAAGAATGAAGATAGTCGGTTCGTTGAACTTAAACTAATAAATTACTTGGAGGATGGATTATTCGTTGATATGTGGTAAAAATCAACGATGTATACTTTTGTATAAAGTGGTTGATATCACCACTTGTCTTATAAAAGTATGTATAAGTATGGATGATTGGGAAGTTGACCGTTATGGGAACGCCAATTAGGTTGTCTTTTTCATTCTATGATCAAAATGTTTGTGTGTATACTTCTGATTCTTTATCATGGGAATGGCCAGGAAAGTTACTAGCAACTATATACCTTATTTGTTCAGGCTTAATCTATTTGTTTTGTGAATTTTATTTCACAAGAATTTATTTCCCTTTCCTAACAACTAACCTTAGGTTTTACTCGAATGAGGATGATATCGAATCATGCATATCTATTCCGTCGTTACGGTCGTGTATTTGTGATTCAGCCACCTTGTTGGTTTATTACTTTTGGTGAAAGTTAGAAGATCCATACCCTATATTACTCTTTGTCCTAAACCCTTGGTTTTACTCAAGTGGGGGGATTATGCAATCTTATATGTCTATTTCGTCGTTACGCCCATGTATATATGTTTTGCACCCCTGCTGGTTTACGACCTTTGGAAAAGACTACTAATCCTATTCTTTAGCTTATTCGGGTTAACGTTTGAATGCAGTCATATGTGTCTATTTCGTTATTACAGATGTGTATGCATGGTCTTTGCCACCTTTTCTGGAATATAGGCATCGAATAGAGGTTGCAAAGAGTGATCCAACCCATTAAGCCTATTAACCCAATTTACCTTTTAAAACTAGTTACTCCTTAGCTCTAGTGGTAGATATATGTATCCTTGCCAAGCATATGATAGAATACTAATCACGATCGAGCAATTAAGCATACCTATTAAAATGTTACCACCTAGATTAGTTGAGTGATCTGAGTGTTTTCATTTCCCATATTTCGTGAGGTGCTTGGTTTTGTAGAGGAAATTAAATGAAAGAATGCTTAAAGGAAAAAAAATCCTTAACTCTGATTGGGATACATTTTCAATAAATTTCTAGAGTCTACATGAGGACAAGTAGGATTCATGCGAGGGGATATTTGATGACATCAAATAACGTTACTTTTATAGCATCATTTCTCCCAAGAAAATTACCCACTTTTATATAATTATTGCAAGAATTGTTACTTAATTGCTTAAAGTTGTTAATTGCAGTAATTATGGAGTACATTGTGAAGACAAGCTAAAAGGCGCACATTTTAGAGCTTAAACGAAGATATTTCAAGATTGCTTATTCTGACTTCATACGTCGTATCCAGCAAAGAAGATACGGCATATCTGCGCCTGGACTTCACAAGAAACCATGTATGTTCAATATCCAATACGACGTATCCTGTTGATTACATACGCCGTATCTAGCTGGTTAACAGTCAAAGATCTTGCAATAAATGTGATTGACGACAGTTAATATGATTGATTGTGAACGTGGTGCGTATTCCAAGGAATTCCACCAAATACGCCGTATTAACCTCATTCAATACGGCGTATCGACTCATTTTCAGAGACTATAAATAGAAGACTCAAAAACGAGTTTTCAGTGTGCTTAATCATATTCCCTATACCATAAACATAAAAGTCGATTTTCTGAAGATAAGAAGAGTAGCCAAGGTCAAGCATCGATACATTATTCCATAGAACACATCGTGTGATGACATCAAATAATGTCACTTTTATTGCATCATTTATCCCATGTAGATAACCCATTTTGTATAATTATTGCAAGAATTGTTACTTAATCGTTTGTATTTAAGAATTGCAGTAATTATGAAGTACTCGGTGAAGATTAGCAAAAAGGCATGCATTCTGGAGCTTAAACGAAGACATTTGAAGAAACCAACTCTGACATCCTATACGCCATATCCATCAAGGAAGATACGGCGTATCTTTGTCTGCACTTCATAAGAAACCACGAAGATATAAAGTCTAATACGCCATATCCAGGAGAACTCTATACGTTGTATTGAATATAAAGTAATAAAATATTATGGAAGATATCAAACGTGGTCCCTACTCCAAGAAACCCCCAATATGCCATATCCATGTATCTCGATACGTCGTATCGACCAAATTCCAGACCCTATAAAAAACCTAAAAACAGGTTTTCAGTGTGCTTGATCATATTTTTGATACCCTTTCCACAAAGTCGAAATTTTTAGGAAGACCTAAGAGAGAAGAAGAGCAGAAGAGGTCGAGCAAAGCTATTAATTCTATAGGAAACACTTTGTAATCTCATATACTCTAGTAATCGTTCAATTTTTATTATCATTCGTTTAACTCGGTTAGTTTACCTTGGTTGAATTATTACTCTTTTATTGATTATGACGTTTGAGGGCTAATACCCTTGGGTATTAACCATTATTATGAAGATTTTAATGTTTGGTTTATTTATCTTGAATGCTTAATTTATCGTTGATTATTAGTTTATGTTTATCAATTTATACTTGTTTACGTGCTTTTGTATGCGACATATCATTCAATTGGATCTAGTGATACTGATCACGTTAGCTAGATGCCGAGATGGCTCTCTATATAGTGATTTATATATCTATACCAATAGGATAATAAATAATGATCTATCTTCACCTTTAGATTAGTAAGCTTAGTTGGACCGGCAGGTGACCCTTGGGATCAACGAGTACGTTCTTAATCAATTAGTAAAGACTTGGCTAGTGGACTACTGATAAGTGTAAAATACACATATCTATTCATACTTAAAACAAACCAAATAAACCCAAAACAGACCAAAAATGGCAAAAATATGCTTGTATTTATGTTTTGTGTGTGCAAGAACGGATAAGTCAAAAATTACAAGAATACAGTCAAATTCGAGCAAGCACGGACACGAGAATCAGAAGAGTACAAAAAGAAGCCAAAGATCCAAAGCCGAAGCCAGAAAAGTCAAGCCTCAGTCAAATCCAGTCAAAAATGGTCAATAAAAGTCAACAAAGCCTAAAACCCTAGCCCCTTTGCTTTTATAACAACCACAAGGGCTAAACTTGCATTTCTCAAAAGTAATTTATAACTAGAAAATAAGAAAAGGAAGACAAGGGCCATATTTGCAAATTCACCAAAGTCCAACAGTTTTAACTGTCAAAAAAGGCGCGAAAGGTGTTACTATTCACCTTTCTTCCCCGTTTCACCTCCCATGGTAAAACAAAGGGCAAATCAAAATTAAAGGGTGCATTAGTCAATTCAAGGAAGCTTAAGTACAAAGGCAGGGAGAAATTAGTCTAATCAAAGGATTCTTAAGCTCATTCTCAAGCTTAGGACACGTGGACATAGCAAAGAAGCACAAATTTATGTGGGTTTTTGTGCTAAATCATTCACAAAAGAAGTACAAATGCATCCAAAAGAGAATGACACGTTGGCAATCTTCAAGTGTCCATAATTTGATCAAACGGCCACAATTAATGCTCAAATGATTGAAGAAATGATTGGTTGAGATTGAAAGTTTGGAGAGCAAGGCAAGAGGGCTAGAATCTTCCCTAGCTAGCTATAAATAGAGCCTCACTTCTCACACACACAGCTATCTAGTTTTTTAATAATTTTTAGTCTAGCTTAAATTCGTATTTTTCTTAAATGTAATTTTCTTTTTTAAGTAATGTAACCAGTAACTTTTATTAATGAAATTTAGTTTAAATCATTCATAAGCTCTTTTTTCTTGTTATTCAAAAGCTGTCTTAATAAGCCAAATTGTCTCAATAAGCTAATAAGCTCATTTTAAGCTCTTTCAGTCTATAAGCTAAAATAGAGCTTATTTTAATTCAGTAATAATCTTACCTAAACCTTAAATCAGTTTAACTTACATTTATCATGGACCTTATTGGATATGAGCTTTTTGGAAGGGGATCTTAACTTGGAAGGGATCCCAAGGACTTATACCCTAGCTTATTAATAAGCTAGGGAGCTTGTAGCTGCCCTATTGGGAACCTTTTGTTTAGCTAAAGGTTCAAGTAAGTTTTCATTTACTTTTCATAATTTCATTTCTAGCTTAATTTTAGCTTAATAGTGTAGATCTGCTTATTAGCTTATTAAAGTTGCTTATTAGTGCTTATTTGTGTTTAGTATTAGCTTAATAATCCTAGATGTTCATCTGTTTTTGCTTTTGATAGTTTAGATCTTTGATTTTCATATAATTGTCTTTAAAACCTCTAAAAAACCAAAAATATAGTAAAATAGCTTAAGTCTTAGAATATTGAGTCATGCTTATTAAAGTAGTTTTAATCTGTTAATTGTTTTTTTTTTTTTTTTTTTTCTCTGTTACTAGGCAATTTGTTTATTAGATTTCAAAATTAGTAGCTTAATCTTAACTGTCATAGTAGTAAAGGGGTGTTTGGCATAAGTGTGTTTGACCTCTAAAAAGTCAAAACTAATTGTGCAATTTGCTTGAGTTAGCTGAGCTTTCATTTAAGATTAGTTTATAGTTTTCATTTTGTTTTTATAAGTGAGTTCAAAATTTCAAAAGATATGGCTTATTATCTTTGTTTTTACACCAGGGCATTTTGTCTTAGACTTTTGGCTGTGGAAATTTTGATCTAAACCCTCTAAGGCTTAGATCTTACTTGCACTTTGTTTAAACTCTCTAGTTAGAGTGTGGTTTAAGGGCAGGATTTCCCTTAGAAGCTGTACTTTGAGTTGCCACTTGTGCAAAGTGCACCTGTACTAACTACAAGTTAGTACTGCCTGTCATTTTGGCTTAAGATTAAGCCAAGTAATTTTGGACTTCGCTTTTCAAATTAAGATAGTTTATGGTTTAGATGTAAACATTAATATAATTAGGTAATAGATTTAGATTTATTGTTTTTAGCTAGTCTTAATTGCTGCCACAATTCACCAAAAGTGCACCAGTACTAAAACACTAAAAGTTAGTTACTGCTGTCACAAGTTTGTATGTACTTTGGCTTAAACTTTTAGTTAAAGTAAGAATTAGGATTTAGGATCTTAGATTCAAGTAATATTAATGTCTAGTTAAGCTTATATAATTTAAATCTTAGGTTTACATTTTCTAGCTTATTTTCTAGCTTGATTTAGCTGTCTAAGTCAGTAAAACTCTGAAAAACACCAAAAAATAGTTAGGTTATTATTAAAGTTGATCAATTATTTTGTTAATTTTAGCTCTTTTATGATCATAGTTTTAACATTAAAATTAGATATAATTAAGTAGTTAATAAGTCTTAAAGTTTTAGAGTTTAGTGTTGTAGCTTTTTAAGGGACTTTTGCTTATTTGGTTTTGCTTATTGTTTGGGTTTCTAAGTTATGCTTAGTATCAGCTCAATTTTAGTTGCTTAAAAGTACTTCTAGGTTAGATTTCTTTGCATTTTTAGATTAAGCAAATCATCAGCTATCTAGGTCATTTTACCTTTTTAGAATTGAGCTTAATTTGAGCATTTTATAGTTGATTTAGTAAAACATAGTCCAAACCCCTAGTTTCTGTAACAGCTTATTAAGAAGCTCTTTTAGAGCTTATCTTTAAGTTTCAGACCATAGTGCTTTTGTTAAAGTTGTTCCCCCTAGCTTATTTTATAAATTTGCTTCTTTAGGTTTTTGCTGAAAAGCACTTTTAATTTCAACTTATCTTTAAGCCTAAAATGGACTTTGTTTGAAGTCGGGTTAGGTCCTCAGGGATTAGTTTTGTTCCAGTTAATCCTTACCAGTTAAGTGTTTTAGCCCCGTTAGCCCTTAAGTCTTTTACACAGTTAGTCCTTAATTAAGTCTTTTGATAAGTTTTAATTAGTTTTAATATTTTAATTAATAATTAGGGTTTAGTTTCAATTAGTTTAATTAAACTTTAAGCAAAAAGTAAAAATTAGGGCTTTTATTTTTCTAAAATTTCTGCACGCTTTCTTTATTTAGTGTAATTTTTATAAAATTTTTAGTCCTTATTTTTAATAGTTTTATTATTTTCATAGTTTTTAATTAGTTTAAAGTTTAGAAAATTCATATCTTTTAAACTAAAAAGCCAAAAATAGTAATTTCTGTTTCTAAAATTTTCTTTTGTCATGTCTTAGGTTTATAAATTTAGTTTACATTTTTAGGGATTAAAATTAGTTTACTTGCTTAATAGTCGCGTTTTATTTGTTTTCCGAATTTGATTAATTGTCCATTTTTTTTAGTAGTCATAGCTTTCCAAATCAAATATCTTTGCTACATTCAAATCAGGATCCGAACCTAAACGTGGTTTCAATTTCACTAGTCATTGGGGATAACGACCCGGGTGATCATATTTACCCGGTTTAACATACGTATATTATATATATTATATATTATTTTTGTAAGTCTTAACTTTTTACCTTGGTTAAAGGTGAATAGTTGGAATTTACCTAAGTAGTATTTTTATTATATATTTTATAGGTACGTAAAACTGCAAATCAAGCATACACTACGGCTAAAAGCTCTTTTTCCATAGTACTGTAATGAGCTTGAGTGTCGGTCATAGTCTTTGTTAGGATTAATGTTTTCATAACTTAGTACCGACGGTACAATAGTTAGTACCGACAGTTATACTTAGTACCGACAGTACAAAGTGTTAGTACTGTTAGTTAGTTAGTACAGTTAGTAGTAAAATAGTTAGTACCGATGAGAAGATATTTAAAAGATATTTGTGAGATATTTGTCAGAAAGTCATGTAAGACTTTTAGGGTTATCCTTAATCTATAAAAGGATAACTATTGACATAGTTGGAAGATAGATGACATA
>BQNB010024315.1:0-59167 GCA_026074375.1 Tanacetum coccineum
GTTATCACTTCCTAGGATATCTCATGCATATCCCTATCACTAATCAACTTTACTAACAACCCGGAGTAAGCAAAATACTACCAGGACTAACATTGTACTACCAGCAGGAATGACTTTTGTACTGCCAGTACTAACTATACTATTATCCTTACCAGTAGGAACTACACTACCAGCAGGAACTGTTTACTCTACCAGTAGGAACTACATACCTACTAGTAGTAATTCTATATTACAAAATTCCTAACAGTCTGCATTTGAACTGTTTGTTACTTAGCTGGTTTAAGGAAGGAAACCACAGATGTTGTGTCCTTGGATTTGTTTGTCATCTTCTGACTAGTTATTACATCAGAAACTAAAAACGAAAAGTATTAACCAATTTCATATCGATTAAACAAACAAATACGACATAAAGAACAATTTTAGGTTTATGTATTAAACTGACCTGTACTAAACCTAAACTGACCCGCGCTAAACTGACCCATTAAAACTAATAGCATGTTCCTGGTGGCTTTTCTAAGTGTCATCATAAGTGCCCTTTTAATATTCAACCGACATCATACACCAATGAACGCAGTGCAGACCATTCTAAAAACACCAAGCCACCTAAAGATATATACAGCAACTTAAGGGGCATCTCATTATGTGATTTAGAGACAACACCATCGCACTTGTTAACTGATTATTGGAAAGATCAAGGCTCGAGAGCCAAGTCTCTCTTAACTGATTATAAAAATACCATGATATGGGTCACTTTTAGTAAAAACCTGTAACTGTTTATAAACTGACCCGTATTAATCGTTTATGCTAAACTGACCCATTCAAACTAACTTATACTAAAATGACCCATTATAAAAATAAAGCAACCCAAATTGTCTCTGGACTGAAATAGTCACCTCTAGTCATCGTCTTTGACATGAGTTTGTATTCCCATCAAGTTCTAGCCACATAGAATGGTGGACAAAAATAGCTAAATAATGGCAACAAGATGGTTATCTATCCCCCCAAGTGTTTCCATAGCATGTCACTAGTTTCCTGTCCAAACTCCTTTTGAAGAGATTCCTGAGAATAGCAGGAAAAGACCAAAAGAAGTTATTAGCAGTTATTAATAAAGCATTTTTTACATATAAATAAACAATAATATAGATCATTAAAATCTTAGATATCATCCGTAACTCTTCACAAGTTTTATCATGTCTCCCTTTCAATTTATCCTATAAAGCACAACCAATACCTGAAAGCGCCTCCATAAATTCATCCACCTGTAATAACCATAGTATTGGTAACTCATGTGACTTTTTATTGTGATTACAACTACTAAATAAACACCAAATAAGCAATGATAATACCAGATAACATCTACATATAAAGAACATGACATACCTTTTCAAGAGGAAGGTAACATTGACCATCTGGCTTGGCACTTCTGGTAGCTAGTCGAGCCATAAGCATATTGCTTGATTTGCCCACACTTATAGTCTGAAGTCTGTGGTATCAAATATCTCCTATCTTAACTATGAAGCTAAATTTTGAGGATCATTTGCCTCCAAATATACCTCCTCATAGGCTCCAAAATTATAAGAAACGATAACAAGGCGAGGACACAGAGCATTGACATATCTAACAAAGATCCCAACCCTAACACCTATGAACACAAAAAGCGGCAGTTAGGGTTTATGAAAAGCTAATGACTACATAAACCAATAGAAAAACAACATCTTGACCAAGTCTGACCATGATCTCGAACAGGTTAGTTAGCTGATGAAAATTCTGATGTGCCACAATACCACGATGATTATCAGAATGAAAAACAACGAGTACTTATCCTACAATTCAGGACGGTTCTAATTACAACTAAAACAAAAAAGCAATCCTGCAAATACATCTTTGTCGTTACATATTTAGAACTTAAACGATAAGTTATAGATACCAGAGAATTATTTACAGTTTAAAATTACCATGTCGATATAAATAATTGCATTGCTTTGCCATGTGGATATAGTGGATAGTGGATGAAGGACTAATGAAGGTTGAAGGTGGAACGCATCAGATGGACAAGGAAATCATTTGTAGTACCGCTGTTTCCAAGTACCTATGAAGTGCAATCTAGAATTGTCATATTAAACCCAAAATGAGAATGACATATTTTGTAAAAATTAGAGGACATCATATATTAAACCACCCACCGACGTTTAAGTAAGTCTCCATAAAATTTGGGTTAGAAGAAGTTGAATGTCCATTGTTGGAAGAATTGATAATGGGGCAGTGCTCGTATCACCACTTGTACTTGCTTCTGCCTTCCCAATGGGTTCTTGCGGAGGCTTGTTTAATACATGTTCCAACGGTAACCTTCTTCTTGTCAGCATCAATTTGGCAGCATTCTTGAACCTGATCAAGTGGATGTAAGTAAAAAGGATTATGTGAAAATTGGAACATAATACTACATACAAGTTTAAATGGCTCTTCGTTCTTAACTAAAATGCTGAATGGCACCAATTTACCTAACAGTTTTTCGCAGAGCTGGTAAAATGCGCAGATCAAGCAAGTTGGATAAAGGGTTAAAAAGGTTTAGTTTTTTTTATACAAATCCATACTGGTAATGCTAAGCCAAGACGGGTCGAGCAGTCAACCCTTTTTTTTGTCTGGATTTATTTAACTTAGTGAGTATATATAATACAACATTTGTCACTTCTTCCTTAAGGTCGTTAACAGGATAATAAACATGACATTTTATAATATTCTGATTCTTTAGCATTGTTTTCTTGCAACAAATCAATGCAATCAACAACAAAGTCTCCATTGAGTAAACAAATTACACAACATAAATTTTAATTATTTTCTATAAAAATTTATGAAACTGTTAATAAAATTTTGAGAATGGGAAGTGATATGCACACCACCAAAAGTGATGTGCACACCACTAAACATGCATATGTGTGTTGTACTATGTGCATCATTAGTGTGATTTTGTGGTGTGAACATCACTTTTGGTGGTGTGCATATCACCTCCCTTTGAGAATATATGTTGGATATAGACCAATATTTATAAAAGAGACTTTCTATTTGCTAGTAAATCCATGTGTATGTATCATTCTAAAAACGAATTAGAAATATCTTTGTTTATTTAGAAAAACACCCCAATGGCTTGCCAATAGCACACCATACCGAGCTCTCTAAATGTAAATCTCTACAATTCATTAATCGTATACATTTCAAGTACTCCGTACTAGTTTTCTAGGAGTCTAAGACTGAGTCTTCAACTGTTTAGCATATTATATGAGCCCATCATTAATTATTTTAGTGTTATAAATTTATGCCTAATAGAAAAGTCCATGGACTCTCAAACATTAAACTCATGAACATTTCCCTTAACCCTCATACTCTATTTTGTAATATATTTCCTTTGAATAAGATTCAGATCAAACTATTCACATTATGTGTGTTTCTAACTAGTACACGCTACAGCAAGTATCCACATTGTATGCACCACCCAACCACACCTATAGGTTTTGTTAAAGTATGCAACAGTTAAACAAAAAGCGCCACAACAAAATATTAGTCCTAGACAATACAAAAACAATAGAGATTATTTCATTTGGCATCAATTACTCAAAAAACCTTAGTATTAGTGTTCCACTTTCGTCATTTAGATTATCATCATTTAATTGCTAGTTGTTTCATATTAGTCACCTTATTCACATAGCACACCCCTAAATGACTAGTTTATAAATGGTAAATCAATTGATGCTTGCAATAGGCTCAGTCAAGATCTATGAACTTTGCTAGTGTGTCTCAACACTGTTTCAAGTTTCTAATATCTCATTTCTTAAGAAGTAGTTACAAAACATTTGACAAACACTTTGTAGGCATTAAAGTCATCAATAATTGTTTAAACTGCATCATAATTTGCAATACAAATCATGATGTTCAGGTGAATGATGATGTTCAGGTGAATGATGATGTTCAGGTGACGACGACGATCGACGATGATCCGGTGACGGCGATCGACGATTATCCGGAGAAGACGTCCGGCGAAGTGGCTCTGGTGACAATGATCTTATAGGATCGAACGGCGGTGATAGTTTTTTTATCTAAATGATTGTCCTTTCAACCCGTGGTGATAAATGAATAGTATTTCCATTTTTGTTTAATTGGAGTATATTATTTAGATTTGGTTTTAAGTACATGTTTTGAAATCGGTTTGACTCCACCGGGTAAACCGTTGAATCGGTTTCGGTAAAAAAAAACTAGTCAAATTAAACTGGATTTTATATTTTCGAAACACGGTTAGACTCGCTGAGTTTAGAGTGACCCGAGTCAACTCTGTTCTCGAGACCCGTCCGAGTTTTAATTTATTCATTTTTTACAAATAAATCAAGTTTTTTTATATATACTCGATATAATTTTATTTGTTACATGTTATATTTTTTATTGGATGGTTACAGATTCAGTACAAGGTATATTCATTATTTATATATATACCTTTTTTGTATCATTGCAAATATTATTATTATTATTATTTTGAAAACCGGGTTGACCCGGAGGTCAAACCGGTAACCCGGTGGCTCGACCGGGTTTCAAAATAGTGGGCAAAAGTTTTAATGACTATGTATAAATTTTAGTGAGCAAATGTTTTATTGGTGACTTTTATAGTTTTATTGAAAATGTTTGGCTAAATCTGATTCGGATTGACTCAAATAAGAACTTTAAAAAAATTAAATATAAATTTAATAAATTTTCTATTTAAACGAATATAAAATGACAATTTTGTTACATTTTTATTATATTCAGGTTGACCCAAACCTGAACGGACCTGACCCGAATTGACCCGAGCCCGACTGACCCGAGTTTACATAAGGTCGGGTTCGGGTATGATATTTTTAGTCTTGACTTGACTTTGACCCGAACCTGATCAACCCGAC
Organism: Tanacetum coccineum; assembly: GCA_026074375.1. Taxonomy (NCBI): domain Eukaryota; kingdom Viridiplantae; phylum Streptophyta; class Magnoliopsida; order Asterales; family Asteraceae; genus Tanacetum; species Tanacetum coccineum. Next base: position 4,920 of record BQNB010024315.1, read on the forward strand.
AGGGACAGAACTAGGGGATTCCCGTGTGTAACACCCTCCGCCTTACGCATACCACAATATTGTGCCCGCAGTCTCACGGCTTTACTTTGTGGCCTTCGTGTGAGACTTCCCGGTAGGTCACCCATACCAATGCTACTCTCGCACGAGCACGCTTAACTGCCAATTCCTAGGAACCTCACTTGCAGTAGACCACAAAACATATTATGTCATTGTAAGGTGAATGTTTACCTTATGAACCTAGCATCTCTTCAGGCCACAACCAATGTGGGATTTGCATAGGGTGTCATAATCACCCCCTCCCCTTAGGGACTCATTGTCCTCGATAAGGTTTGTCCCACCATCTCGAACGGCTTAGGAGTGACTCTGATACCACTTGTAACACCCCGCCTTACGCAGACCACAATATTTTCTGCTTTGCCCGCAGACTCACGGCTTTGCTTTGTGGCCCTCGTGTGAGACTTCCCAGTAGGTCACCCATACCAATGCTACTCTCACACGAGCACGCTTAACTGCCAATTCCTAGGAACCCCACTTGCAGTAGACCACAAAATGCGTTGTGTCATTGTAAGGCGAATGTTACCTTATGAACCTAGCATCTCTCCAGGCCATAGCCGATGTGGGATTTGCCTAGGGTGTCACACCGTGGGTGCCCGGGAACCCCGTGGATTTTTTTGATTTAGTGTTAATTTTTGAAAAAACTGTCAATTTTTCCTAAATCCATGTTAAATGCACCCGGTCCATCAAAAAATGTTTCTAGTGTTACGGTTCAAAAAAATTTATGTACCCGGTTATATTTGGTCCTGGTTCCGTCCCTGCAACCTGATATAACTAATACCCTTAGTTATAAGTATTCATTAGATAAGTTTAGTTTTTTTTTACTTTTTCATCGTTAGTAGGCAAGAATTTAGTTTTACTTACTCTTTCACAAGTAGGTAAAAGTTTGGTTTTTCCTACTCTTTCATCATTAGTATGCAAAAGTTTAGTTTCTCTTACTCTTACATAATTAGTAGGCAAATGTTTAGTTTTTCCTACTCTTTCATCATTAGAAGGCAAACGTTTTAGTCACCAAATGTCATTTATTTTGTAGTGTAATGATATTTCTACATTAATTTAAATTATACGACTTCGATGATCATTAATGTGAAACGCACATTGTCGATGATTGTTATAAGCGTGGTACTTCAAAGGATTACAATTATTATTTTCTATATAACGAGTTAATTATTTTTTATGTTTAACATTTATCTATAGTTATTGATTTGTTTTTTTATGTCATTTTACACTTTATAATTACAGTTAACAGCTACGTTATCAAACACTTCTATAATAAAATAGATATAGCTTGCAGTTATTGCTAACAGCTTACAGTTTACATCTTACAGCTTACAGTCTACAGCTTACATCTTGTTTTTGCCAAACATACCCTATATATCAATAATATGGCAGAAAACTAAGCGACGTTATTAAAGAAGCGCAACAGGTTTAGTTTTTCCCTAGACTCTTTCATCATTAGAAGGCAAACGTTTTAGTCACCAAATGTCATTTATTTTGTAGTGTAATGATATTTCTACATTAATTTAAATTATACGACTTCGATGAGCAGTTTCAATGGGAAACGCCGCCTCGTCCGAATGATTGTTATACACGTGGTACTCATCTTCAAACGAGATTACAATTTTTTTTTTTTAAATGCATTTTTCTATATAACACGTGAGTTAATTATTTTTTTTTATGTTTAAAGCATTTATCTATGGGGGGGTGGGAGGTTATTGATTTGTTTTTTATGTCATTTTAACACTTTATAATTACAGTTAGCACAGAGCTACGTTATCAAACACTTCCCGAATAATAAAATAGATATAGCATTTGCAGTTATTGCTAACAGCTTTACAGGTTACATCTTACAGCTTACACTTTGTTGTTGCAAACATAGACCCTATATATCAATATTAAGATCAGAAAACTAAGCGACGTTATTAAGCCATTAGCGACGACAATGTAGTCGCTATAAGTCTGGCGAAGTTTTCTTTTACATAATAATTAAATAAAATTTAGGGTAAATTACACCGTTGGTCCCTGATGTTACTTCGTTTGCTTGTTTGGTCCTCAGATAACGGGGACTTGTGTACGATCTCCTTAAATGCCATTATTCATTTCTCGTTTGGTCCTTCAATCCCGGTAATACGTAACGATAGTTATCTTTCTCGTTGTCTCTCTTATTTGACTTTCAAACCATGGGCTTTATTGTAATTTTAGATTTTTTATTATTTTCACCATTGGTCCCTGACTCAAAATTCAAAACAATAAGCTTTACTGAAATCATTTTTGGCTTTTTCTACTTAAAACTCTCTTAGATCCCCTATACAGGGGTGTTTTTTAAGTTTTTTCAGAATACCTCTTAACGACATCTAATTTGAACATCTTAATTTGACTCATTCAAACGCGGTCAGACATTTGGGTCATTAAGATTGTTTTTTTTTTCAAGTCATTCAGAGGCGGTAAGAGGCAAGCAGTGTTAAGAGCGTTTATTTTTTTCTGATCATTTAGAGACAGTAAGAGGCATAAACCTTTTATTGAACTAGATGTAGAGGGGTATCTTAACACCTCTTAATGTCTCTTTTTATTATTAAGTTTTTCTTACTTTTTTGTTTTTATTTATTTTCTATTTTGTTGTGATTTTTTTTATTTTGGTGTTTTTTTTCATTTCTTGATTTTTTTTCTTGGTTTACCTTTGTCTTTTGTATTAAAAATATTAAATAGAATCATTGCATGCGTTTTGTTAGATAAATAGTGTATTAGATAATATGTGACAATGACGCTATAAATGTTTTTGTTAAAATGTCAAATTTCGAGAATGTCTTATATTTTAGGAAATCTACACTGCAATATGTGTATCACTTTACTATGTTGGTTACGTTAAAAGTTAATCGTTTTAAAAAGTTTAATTTAAACTCTGGCAAGTTTATTTTTGTCAAATAAACATGAGATTGCATGTTTTTAAAAAAAATACTTTTAACTTCAAATTGATTATATTAAAATTTGTTTTTTTATATTTAATAAAGTTTATTTCTTATGCGAATGCAATCATTTTAATGGTAAACATTATAGTTTAACACATCTAGACATTTTTATCAAAATAAACTGTTTTATTTGATTCAGATTCTGATTTCTCAACCACTTATTCAGATTAAGATGAAAATCAAATTTAGACTTTCTTACCGAATATTCAGATTCAGATGTGCGAATCAGATTCAGTTTCAGTGCCTTTTAATAAATAAACAGCACCTAAGACCATTAATCACAACTTATTTTTTTTCTCTCAGTAATAGATCTGTTCCATCTTCATCCTCATATTCATTTTCTTAAAGTATGTAACTTAACAGTCATCAAATATTAAAAGAAAAAAAAGTATTCCATAGTTGCATTGTATTATATTTTACAAACCCTAATCAATTTTTTAGATTTCTCCTCCCTTATCACATCCACCCACTTCTGCACCATACTCCCCGACCCAATCCCCCCAACAGTAACCTTCCAAGTTGTGGAAACCATAAGGGCGGGGGGTGAATACATTTCAATTTAAAAACTAAAATCGTTTTGTATCAAATCACCGATCAAGTGTTACGCAATAAAGAAAGTGTCAATAGTGGTTCTACAACAACTATATATATACTAGACCATGTCACACTCATATGAACCTAAACTTAATACGGACTCCATGACATAATCATCACAATATAGGCAACACTTCACACAAGTATAAACATATTGCAAATATAAATGTAAGGAAATAAACATAAATAAATATGTAAAGTGAAAGGTAAAAGAAAACGCAAACCGGACACGGTGATTTATAGTGGTTCGGTCATAAAGTTCCTCTTTGCCCTACTCTATTCCCCGAGTACCCAACAACTAGAGAGTTACTTATCTAGTCAACAAGCTCCTTATCGGCGGAGAAAACCTTACAACGTTGCTTACATAATTTTTCGACACTAAGCTAGATGTTGAGTTGTTTTTCGGGTACGACCAAACCCTTTATGTTTTACGGCCTAAACGCATAAACGCTTACATTATTTACCCATACAAAGCTAAATATCGAGTTCTAATCTTAGCTAGAACCTATCTACCACTGACAATAGTATTTTAAGGACTAAAAAACTAGACACTCACTCATGTATTTTCTCACCTAAAATACTAACACGATCTACCCGATCTAACTAATACACAAGTTTGGAAGACATGAATTCGATCTATACATCATGAATGTGACACATATCACAAATGCACCAACTATAATACATCGTATCTTGAGGATTACCAGTATTCTTCTCTTGCACTTGGAGAGGAAAGATTGGATCACTTGTAAAAAAATGTTTAAACAAGTTACATGATCAAAGACTAAAGAAATGTGCTTGACTGTTTGCTGATTTAGAACAAAAAGAATTAGAGTGCAAAAGGTAGAAAATTATAGGGGAACAATCCACTATTTATATGTAAAGCTTGTTACCAAATAAGCATGCCGATCCCACAAGCTATCAAAGGCGGACCCCCTATCGATATGGGGGGCGCCAATACCTATCAAGGGGCCACCTCCTGTAAGACACTCATGTTTTTAGCCTATCGTAGGGAAATATTTTCTAAGGCAGGTTTTTCTGATTTTGGGGGAAAATCTGATTTCAAATATATATATTCGAATAAAACATTTCTTTTAATTACAAAAATATTTTTTCTAATTTATTTTTGTAAAAGGTTTTGTTACATTTATAAAAATGTAAAGTTAAGGACAAAAATTATTTCTTTGATCATCCAACAAGTTTAAAGTTTGTTTGTTCATACCTTTAGTGATTTACGTCGGGTGCAAACTTATATTTGTTGTTGTAGCAGACTTGAGACGTCGAGAGATGTTGACATATGAATGCATTGATGAATTGTGATTACGAGTAACTTGAGCACTTTACGTTATGTGTTACAAGTTACATGTTTGTCATCACCAAAATACAAAGAGAATGTATAGATTAAATATCATGATATTTAGACTAACAATCTCCCCCTTTTAATGATGACAAACTATGTAAACTGTAACTCATAGCGAAATGTATAAGTTACTCGTTTGCACTTTTTATCCTCCCTTTGTCGAAACAAAAAGGTGGACACTCTAAGCCTTTTATACCAATAGGCGAGACTCTTACTACACTTCATTCGCTTTATTGCTACAACTCCTTTCTTGGTAAAAAGTCAAGCTTGCATCATTTCTAGTAAAGTCTTGCTCATATTAACCTTGTTTAAGCATCCTAATCTATCTACTTTGTGGCACTTGAGATCCCCCTAGCTCATTGCTCTCGTGTGATGCTTGCATCCCCTTGTATATTAACTCTAGCGGATCCATGGATCAAATTTGTTACAAACTCTTAACCTACATCAAGGGTTAGTTTCGTGCAACAGAATATATCAAAGCAATATTATAAGGGTGGAATACACATATCAAGAAATGTGTAGATGTGTTAACAATTACAAATGTAATGACTTTGACATTTGCAAATGCTCCCCCTCGGTGTATGTTCCCCCTTGTTTGGGGCACCAATAAATTAGGCTATGTAAGTATGCTACAAAACAAAGTTAGTAGACAATTGCACATATATATAATGACGATGATAGTAATATATATGGCAAAAAACTAGAGGGAAACAAGACATGCACGTCTTAGGTATAAGTATTCTAAAGTATGACACTTTCAAAGAATAACAATTTGAAACTTAGACACATACAATCATTGTTTTAATAATAACAACCTAAATTCAAATAAGAAGAATCATGACATATTTTTAAGACACGACAATGTTTAGAAACCAATGATAAATCGACAACACATGATTACGAAACCAAGAGTACAACATGACTTAAGGCTAAGACTCGACCAACACCTTTCGGTATCACACCAACTTTAATAAACGAGAACAAAACTCATTTATTGATTGACACACCATTATTATGAGAATGACTTCTTCCAAGATGTCATTTGGATAAGAATTCTTAACGTATTTTGAATGACATGCTCCTTATGATATCATTATCTAACCAAGATAATGATTTGGATTCGGAGAGACTTTCGTTAAAGGTTTGATAGTAAGAATTCCTAAATCCTACAGGTTTCTTTCTTAAAAAAAACACAAAAAACACAAAAAAAAAAAAAAAAAAAAAAAACAAAAAAAAAAACATGGATTATGTATCTTTTCCATGTTTGGGGTGTTTAGATAAACAATAGTCGCTGTAAAACTTTAGGCCGAATAAATCGCGTTGACGATAAGGATGATTTGTTGAGAAGACATACTCTAAATGTGACATTTAAAACTAGATGAATGTCATTTAATGTCTTTGCGAGATATGCCAAAATATATACTCTTAAAGACTTTAAAAAATATGAAGATGAAAACGATACGCTCTTAGATGTGAATGAAAATGATTTCCTAAATTAGAAAATGGGAAAGGATGAGCATGAATGGAGAGAGAAAGTATTGACTAAAGGTTGACAAAGACAGTTTAGATTAACATATGTTTTACACTAACGATGACAAGCATGGTGTGTTAAAATGATATGCATGTGATCCTATAGGGAGAAAGGTAGATGAATGTAAATCCAAAGATTTGTTGAGTGTTTTGTTCATTGACAATGTTCATGAATGAAGGCAGAAATGAGTTGGTAGTTCTTTTATGGTGGCGACATATGGGTTGTTAGTTCCTATATGGAGAAAGAAAAATAAGAGACGTAACAATGTGGTAACTCGATAACACTTGAAGCTTGAATATCTTCTTTGTGTTCTTCACTTGCTAGTAAGTGGAAATTATTAGACGATTATATAGTAGGTGTAGGATGTTCTTGAGGAGATAATTTCATGGAGTTTACATTTGAGGACCAACTTTTGTTGGTGACATGATTGATTATGAGTGTCAAGGTTGTAAGGATTGTATTTGAGAATGTGACGTATTTCATTACAAAATTCACTTAACTATTGACAACATAAGCAAAAAATGCTTATAAGTGTCGGGATATGCTGATGACCCGTTGATCCATAGAAAGGCATCAAGATAGGCATAGGTTTGTGCATTATGAAAGGTGTTTCACACCTCCATGGATTGTAATGGTGAGGTAAAGGTCACTATAGATTATGACATAATGGAGTTATTGGTGAACCTTCTTGTGAAGATGACTAGGTGGATGACACGAGATTGGTAATAGTAAGGATGACTCAATTTTTCATTTCACCTTGGTGGTTTAAGGATGCACTAGAACTAGTGATCACTAACAAGAGTGAAGAATAGTTATAAGGTTTGGGTGTATGGTAGAAGTGTATCTTGTGACTTTTGTGTATGATCGACTTACAGGTTAAGAGGCTTTAATCAATTGTGGTTTAGTGCACAAGGTTTACGAAAGTGAGTGTTCTTGTAAGTTGGTTTTTAGTGAATAAGAATCCATGTAAGTTTTTAAAGACTATTTATTTCAAGATCTATGTGAACGACGGGGTTTTCCGTCCTATTAAATTTTGTGCTCATCCATGACATAAAGTGTGGAGTCAACAATAAGATAAAAGACCAAGACGAAAATGAAGATGGAAGCGATGACATGACATGAGAGTCGAGACAGGATCGATGGATATGCATACCACGCACTTCATCTAAGAAGGTTATATGTAGCTCTCGAGCATTGCAATGTTCATAAACAATCACACAACTAGGTATGAGGTTGTCTTAAAGGATGTAGCGAAATGGGTGGACGGAAGATATAACCATCTAAATAATAAAAGAGCCGTGATTAATGTTTTTGGAATGAATTACAAGGCATAAAGACCATGAGTGACAGTGAGTGAGAACAAGATATTGAGAGATTTTGAGTGCGGTTCTTGACAGTTTACGGTGAGTGAAAATGATGATCAAAGTAATTAGAGATAAAACTCTTACAAATTAAGACAGTTTTGCATGTACACTCGATTTTGGAAGCTATGGATGTATCCAAGCGATGATTTTAAGATCACTACATGCCGATAAGTGATCGCGATTTCCCGAACAAATAATGTTTTTGTTGACGAAGAAGAAAAGACTCAAAATACCAAGTTTGTTATAGACACATTGTCCATTATTCGGAAGACCGAGAGTATCAATAAACACTCAAGAAGTAAGGATGATATGATGGTTCTCAACTCTAAAATCAATGGATAAATGTTTGCTCCTCATTATAAATGAGGTGATCTTGACGATAAAACATCATGACATTCCTATGGGGATGAAAGGAACTAGCGGATGTGAATATACTTAGTCTTTGAGGAGTGTGTATGAAAGAAGCTACGAATCACTTATGTAGAAACTCGTAAGTCCTTTGTCACAGAAGGTTGATTTTAGCTTTTAGATTTTCGATAAGTGTTTTAACATACGTTGTTAAAAGACTTGAATATGAATTTTCAAATATGACTTTTAACGTGTGCGATCACAAGTTAAAATTACTTGAATATTGTTGAGAATCGTTTAACTCATCTAGGATAGTTTTATAGATAATATTGAATGCACATCGGAATAATAAGAAAACAATATTATCAAACAAGGTTTTTCATTCAAACGATTTCCCTATTACCCCAACTATAACTTGGGGCTACCAACTACTACATAGACATCTATAATATGGTAAATCTTGTAGACACAAACTTGATGTGTTATTGTGCTAACTGTTACTAATTACTCTATAATTACTGCAATTCTCAAATATAAACGATTAAGTAACAATTCTTTGCAATAACTATACAAAATAGGTTAATAACATGGGATAAATGATACTATAAAATAGACGTTATTTGATGTCATTAAATATCCCCCACTTGAATCCTACTTGTCCTCAAGTAGCCTTTAGAAGTTTATAAAAATGTATCCCTAAGGATATTTTCCGTTAAAGCATTTATTCGATCTATTACAAGTATACAACCAAACACCTCATGAAATAGGAAGATGAAAACACTCAAATCACTCAACTAATCTATGTGGTAACATGTAACTAATTCTCTTAATTTCTCAGTCGTGACGAGTATTCTATCATAAGCTTGGTAAGGATACACATCTCCACCACTAAATCCAAGGAGCAACAAGTTTATAAAGGTAAATATAGGTTTTTGTATGGAAAGGCGTACGATTGATCAATCTATAATCTTTCACCAGAAGTACCATTCCAACAAGGCTACTGAAGCACACATACATGGCCGTAATGATGGAATAGACATGTGTGTTTGATCACATCCCCATTCGAATTTAACCAACGGTTAGGATGAAGAATGATATAGGGTAGGAACCTTTTAACTTTCACTAAAATTCGTAAACCAACGAGGTACAAGACATGCATACATGGCCGTAACAACAGAATAGATATGCATGTTCGTATGAATCCTCATTCGCGTAAAACCAGCGGCTAATCATTAGGTGAGAGGGAAGTAAATTATTGTTAAATAAAAATCAGGAAACAAATAGATTAAGGCTTAAGATACAAGTTGCTAGACACTTTTTCTTGACCGGTAACATGATAAAGACACAACTATTTACAACGTCTTGATAATACATCAAAAACAAAAACCTAAGTTGGCATTCCCGTAACGGTCAACTTCCTAATCATCCCAAAACTTTACATACTCTTCAAGGTAGGTGGCAATATCTTCCACTTTGTACAATACTTTACATCGTTGATTTTTTAGACGTATCAATGAATAATCGATTGTAATTCCTTCGGTAGTTGCGAAACGATTATCTTCAAACTTTCTGTGTCTCTTTTTTTAACTATACTTCAAATCTCGGTGTAGTCTCACCCATCTTCATGATCATAATAATTCCAGATAATTCCTTCGGTAGTTCTTCGTTCTTCGGATTCACAATTACTTGTGACGACAGTAAAATCACATGAGTTTTGACTACTAATATACATTCCTATTTGTAATGTGCAAATTTCCACCGCACCAAAGATAGAAAATAACATAAGACTCAGGAAATACAAACTTTACACTTTAAGCAATTAGCAACTGTAAATTAAACTTAATCTAACAGGGTAGGTTAAGGTGTAAGGGTGTAACAAAACAAATAGTTGGTGTAAATTCCTAAAGGGTTGGCTCTACGGGTTTTTCTAGTGGATCATCACTCTAAAGATGAGAGTGGAAAAGGGTTTAAGCGGGAGGTTAACTAACCAGTGTAGTTAGTTAATAAGCAACATGTAAAGGCGATTTGGGTGTAATACTAAGATTTACCAATTTAAACAAGTTACTCCAATTAAATCCATAATACTCATTATTGTGGTCTCGAGTGATATACCAAGCCAAGTTATAAAGTCTACAACATCACCAGCACACTCATATTTTGTGGAATTTAGGTAAACATTTGGAAACAAAAAGGTTAAATCCTCACAATATCTAACAAGGGTTATAGTGTGCGGGTTATGTATCAAGTAATTTCACAAAAGTATGCTTGAATTTTTTTTAAATTTGAGCATAATTTAAGCATTTTACTGTGAAAAATAGGACAAGTAAGCATTCTAATTCCATCCCCCACTTGAATTATACAACGACCTCGTTGTATATATAAAACATTAAATACGGCAATTTAAAAAGAATTAGAATGAGAAACTCCCCTGGTATTTGCTCGGTAGTGATTCTCCATGTAGCTTTATTAAGCAAGATCGTGTGTTGAACAGCCGTCTTGAAGTTTCAAGACTCCAACACTTCAGACTTGTAGATACTTTAACCAACTTAGTCGATAACTTCCCGAAGGTCCTGTATAAATTCTCAGAAAACAAATGCAATTCTATCTCTGTGTATTCATTGGTTAGACTCAAAATATAAACCTAAAACTATACAGGAAGTCGATACGCCATATCCATTCCCCAGGATACGCCGTATTGATACCTGTATACGATGTGTTCATTTAATGAATACGTCGTATAGACTGTGCTAAAAATAAAAACTGGATAACGTCCAGATAGTCGATACGCCATATCCATGGGGTTTGGATACGCCATATAGAAAATTTGGGAAGACAAACTCGATAAAAATTGAAAATTACATTCCGGGTTGTCTCTCGGCAAGCACTTTTGTTTATAGAAAAGTATTTAAGTTGGACTTGCCCTAATTTAATCCCATCCTTATAAAACAATTTAGGGTCGAACGGGATGCCAAATGGCACATACAAATTCTTGATTAGGAAAATGAATGACATCCTTTTGTTAAGATTATTCCAAGTCATGATATTAAAATTTAATCCCTTAATAAAAGTTTCAGTTTTGAAAATTTTATTAGATGTATCATGACTTGCTTCCGAAAGCTTATTTGACCCATGTGCATAGGTGCCATCATCCGTATTTACTACATTAGGTAGAGGTTTAACAGATAACTCCCCCGAAGAGTGTTCAATCTCGACTTTATCATTATCATTGTCCGTATCCATTTTTAATTCATCGGGATAAATTAAGTTAAAAGGAAATAGATCATTAAAGTTTAAAATGTTTTGTTCATCTTCATCACATTCGGACAATGATGTTTCATCTTTCAAATTAAATACATCGATATGTCGAGGGTTTAAAATTGATTCAGTTAATAAATCTGATTTGGATGTTTGAGCATCATTGTAAACAATGGCTGGAAATTCATTCTTGAAATCTTTAAAGAAGTCTAAATCATCAAAATAACTAACCGTAGGCTTGGGTGATGGAAGCAAAGGCATATTGACTTTATCATTATCATTTTCTGAATCCATTTTTAAATTGTTGACAAAATTTATTTTGTAAGAAAATGAATTTTTGCTGAAAATTATCGTGCAATATTCATCGTCGGATTTGTCGAACGATATTCTAAAGTCAATTTCATCGTTAAAAGGAGTACTTACTTGAGATTTGCACTGAAGTGCATCTTGTGGTGCAAAGGCATCGTTAATGACTATAGCTAGGAATTCAGCTTCCACAGAGCTAAGGTCATGAAGATCGTCATCAATCCTTATCTTCCCATATGTAGCAGTTTGCCAGTTAAACACCCGACCACGCCTACGAGCTTTTTCTTGTTCAAGCTTGATATATTCTTCTATAGTCATGTTGGGATCATCCATCCTGAAACAATCTTACTAGAAAAATAGTTAAATAACTAATACATCATATTCAGAAGACTGAATATGTCGTATCACACAAACACTATAAACAAGAATACAAATTATTCTAAACTACACTGCTCCTAATGGCTTAATCTAATGTTAAATACCAAAATATCAAATAAAAATCAAGATTAATTTTCACTCCTCGGTAGCGGAGCCAAAAACTTGATGTGTCATTGTGTGGTGTATATTTTATTGATTCAAGTTTTAAATTTATATTTTGCCGACTAAACCAAAAACAACACTTTAACGGGTAGTGTACCTGATCGGTAGTAGATTCGTGGCAAGTAGGGTGTCGAACACTTGAAGCGAGGTTAAATCTATCAATTTAATTAATATCTTGGTTATCTATTATATGTTAATTCTATTTTATTCTAAACCTATGTTAAACCTATGTCAGTCTAAATCCTAATTCTAACGGGAAAATAAGGTTTTCAGCCTAAGAGACTGGCACGGTTTGGTTGGTGACTACAATCGATTCAAGGCACTTTTACCCACGCAAGCTAATTAACAAAAGATAAAAGAGCGGTTGAACCATATATAAGAAAACTGTATTAACCATTATTAAACTGATTAGAAAGTTGGTTTGTTTATTAAGTGCAACGATTTCTTCTCTAGAGGTGGCATATCATTTTTAAGACTTAGGCGTTACATCATCCTAAGACCTAGACACATTAATTCTGTCACAATTAAAGCATCCGCATAAAGCATCCTTATTTGCTGATTATAATCTATCTTAGGGATTAAAGCAATGGTGATCTTGTTAAACCCTAACTCATAGAGACTTTACTCACTTACCGCTTAATGGCAATTTATACATTACTAGTCCACTTGTCCAACTATCCAATGGAATTAAAACATTACTTGTTGAATTATCTAGGTCACCTGCTAGTAAACACGATCAATAAACCATTGGCAATATCCAATTAACTAGTTAAGCCTGAAGAATATCCTAGACACAGACTTAGAAGGACAATATTTGTGTAACTATAATTCTAGATGTATAAATCACTATATGGAGAGTTATCCCAGATTCTAGATCTACATGGTCCACTTTACTAGATCCAGTTGAATGATAGGTCGCATACAAAAGCGTGTAAACAAGTATAAATTGATAAACATAAACAAGCATTCAACAAAAAACAAGAAATCGAGATAAACAAATACCAAACTTTCAAATCTTCATAATAATGGCTAATACCCGAAGGTATTAGCCTTCAAATGTCATAATAAATACAAGAGCAATTATTTAGCAAAGGTAAACTAACCCAGTTAACAAATGATACCAAAAACTAAACGATTACTAAAGTATATGGAATTACACGTTGTCTCTTATGGAATTGATAACGTTGCTCGACCTCTTATGCTCTTTTTCTCCTCTGAAAACCGACTTTTATTGTTTAGGTATCGAGATTATGATTTAGCACACCAAAAAATCATTTTTAAGTTTTCTATTTATAAGGTCTTGAAGTCGGTTGGATACGGCGTATCCAAGTGTTGGATACGGTGTATTAGGGATTTCTTAGAGTAGGGACCACACTTGATATCTTCCAAAATATTTAAATACCATATCTTGAATACGGCGTATTGAGTCTCTCTGGATACGGCGTATTGATCTTTATCCTTCTATGGTCTTTGGTGAGTACAGACACGGATACGCCATATCTTATTTGATGGATACGGCGTATTGGTCTTCAGAATAGTAATCTTCAAAATAACTTGATTTAAGCTCCAGAGTGCGCGCCTTTTGCTAACTTTCACCAATTACTCCATGATTACTGTAATTCTCAAATATAAACGATTAAATAACAATTCTTTGCAATAACAATACAAAATAGGTTAATAACATGGGATAAATGATGCTATAAAATAGACATTATTTGATGTCATCAACCATCTTGACCGGCCATGGGATCCTATGGAGTCTCGGGTCTTTCTTTTCGTATTGGGATCACTTAAATACTCGTAAAACTCAATCGTAAATTTTCCCCAAAGTTACTTAGCATTTTTATTCATCTTAAAAATAGTTTTCCAATAACTTAGAGTATTTACATGTCATATTTACACTTTAAACCCTTCAAAACTCATTTGTACATTAACGGACGTGTCAAGACTCATTTTTCAGTATTTCTCAAAATTTACGGGTCTAACCACCCAGAATACAAGTAACATAATAATAACCTCTAAAAAGGAATATTATTCACAAATAACCATAAATTACCTGTTGATGCCACTTTAATAGATCAAATTCCTTAAGCTTGTTTAAGGTTTAGTTATATTAGATAAATCTAACACAACTATAGTAGAAACTGTGTTTGAATGTATTAAAGATTATGCAAAATCTAATCTTTAATATTAAGAAGATTTATCAATGAAAACAGTAATTCAATGAAGATAGTGTGACATACAATTCAACAAATAACTCCAATATTAATAATAATAATAATAACGAATACATCCAAGTATTAAGGTTACAAAAGACCTTAAAGCTATGAAATGTATACCTCTAATAATACAAAAGATTAGAAAAAGATATCAAACTCTATGCCTCAAGGACTCTCCTTTTATACAACAAGGAGCCCTAGCCGGCTTATAATACTTTCCTAAGTATCCATAATCCTTTCTATAAACAAATAACTCAATACATATCATATAAGCAGTACTAACAACAAAAAGTACTAACTTATTAACCTTAGCAACATTAACTTATGTCTGAGCAGTCTTAACCTTGAGTCAGTACTAATATTCACTAGGCAATAGTACTTTGTACTAAGCATAGTAAACACGTTAGCATATTTTTCATTGTTCAGCTAGCAGTAATAATATTCACTATCAGTAGTAACTATGTACTAGCAATATAAAACCACTTAGGCAATATTTTCTTGTGAAGTTCATGAGGCAGCAACTAAATCGCAAGCCGAGGCATCCATAACACAAACTTGACAGTATTAATTCAACAACATCAAGAAGAATTTTAATCCCAGCAATCCTCCCCTAAACTTGATATTCTTCTTTAAAATCATCAAGTTTCTTCATTTAAAGCTTCATCAACACCAGGAGGATGCTTCCAAACACTTCTTTACTTCTTAAGTCGTTTCATGATGAATTTAAGAAGCTGATAAGCCATTTCATTTCAATTAGCAAATCAATAAGCTTCTTTTCCAACATCATTAAAAGTGTAGATGGTGTAAGGGGATACTTATTCTCTACCAACATATAAATCTACACAAGTTGCATCATCAAGGAATGTACTCCACATGAGTCATATAGCTTCCAATTCAACACCTTGTATTCTTTTGATTCTTCCATACTTTATCTTCTACATGTTGTTCAAACATTGTTTTTAAATCACCCCATAACAACAAATCAAAGTCTTCCACTCGTCTTGTTGACTCATATTTAGCTTTTTATTAGCCAACTTTGTTACAAATCTTTCCCAAATCGTTTCCTTCAAAAAACTTTTAAGCATTTGACTAAATATCATGTACATTTGAGATTTTCCATCAGCTCTTATTATTTGATAATAGATTTTTCTTTCTTCTTTATAAATCTTTTAGCCAATAATACTTGGAGACTTAACAGCCAAAGGTATAGCATCAATTGCTACCTCTTCTTCATCTAGAATGATTTCCATTAACTGTTTAAGCTATGCTGTTCCTTTTCATCTTCCACCTTTTGTTTCTTTATAATCTCTTGTACCAGCTCTGTTCCTACTCTCTTTTCTTTGCCCTTTACCAACTTTGTTCTGTCAAACATCTGTTGGATAGAATCAAACTCTTTCAACTTTAAATCTTTAAGCTTGTATCCTTCCATGTTCTTTAGGTAAGTACAAATTATCTTTCTCTATTGAGCTTTTGTTGGTGGTTTGTTTCTTTTCTCTTTTGCTCGTATAGCTGCAAAATGCATTCTTCTTTTCTCTAAGAGTTATTGAAATAATGTAGCCTTTTATTCAATAGACAACTCTTCTTGTTCTTGTACTTGCATTCTTTTAGCCACTTGATGATCAGCATCAATCTTTGCCTGTATATCATCCCATGTTTTAATCAAGGAAATATTGGCTTCTTTTTCTTTTTCAGCTTTCTCTCTTGCAAGTCTTTCTTCTTCATCAAATTCAGCTTGTAAATTTAAAGCAGTTTCTTCATTAAGCCTGATTTGATCTTTCTTCTTTATAGGCTTCACATGTTCTATCAATATCCCTTTACCTTTGTCATGTAATTTATGTAAAGATACTGTGAAGATATTGTTGTTGTAGATTCACCCAGCTCTTGTATAACAACCCTTTTCTTCTTGGGTTTTGTATTTTTCATTTCTTCAAGTGCTTGAGCCAAAGTAATATCATCAACACTAACAGTTGTTGCATCACTAGCAGCACTAACTATATCTCTAGCAGCACTAACTTGAGGAGTATCAATAATTAGCTTATCAGTGTTAATAACTTCAACTACTTCTTCAACAACTTCTATTTCATAAGCAACTTCTTATTCTGCAACAAACACCTCCTCACCAGCAGAAACATTCACATCATGAACACTAACTAGGGTAATTTCTTCATCTGCATCAATAGCATCAATCCTCCCCTGTTTGGATGCATCCTTACCCAAACTTTCTTCATTATCAGAGGATTCTACCCTAGCAGTCAAACCAACTTTATATAATCTCTTTAGCCTATGATTTCTTGACCTATCTTTCTTTTCAAGCTTCTTGACCCTCCTTTTTAAACTAGCAATCTTATTATGTTGAGTGGTCTTTGTCTTCTCCAAATCAAGAACCCGGTTTTATAAAGTAGTACATAATGCCATTAATTTATTAAGTTTAAATCTATCATCATCACTTCGAAGTGTGTTACCTCTTGCGAGCAGTGAATCATTGAAATGTTTAGATACACTTTCAAACCTAGTTTGAGCAATAGTATCCCCCATGGTTTCTTAGAACCAGGGACCACCACCTGAATTAGTTCCTTGGGAACTAGATTCATTAGGTGTTGCCTTGGATTGGATCTTATTTATGTTACCACTATCATGCTTTGCTTCTAAGCTAGAAGCAATAGTGGCAGCCCTCACCAAACTGTCACCCAACTCCTTATGTACAACCTTATCTACAACATTTTCAATAGGATTACTAGGCTGAGGTACTTGAGTGTCCTTTCTTTTAGGCTTCCTAGGTTGTTGTGTCTTTTGAGGTTGAGTAGATGGTTGAATAAAGGTGGGTGTGTGATAGGGATCAGTTGGAATTGCTGAACATTCACCCAATTATGATTGATTTTGTATCACCATTGTTTAAAATAAAGGTGTTACTCTACCAGAAAAACCTTTGCATACCCTTCTTATATTTCCAAAAATCTTTTTAGTGTGAGAGGGGGCAATATATATTCTCTTATGAGTTGGCATCCCATCAAGTTGTTGGTCCAAAAATATTTATACAAACCTTGGATACATTAAAAATTTGTCAGACAAATTATCCAAGTTTCTAATCATACTATCAAAACTGAATTTTGAAAAGTTGAATTTCTGGTTTGTAGCTAATCAGATAATGGCAAATGCCAGAGTACTACCAAACTCATTCCAGGCAGTAGTCTTTGGACTTAGACACTGTAAAATAGTATGAAATATAAATTTCCATTGTGGGGAAAAGAATGGTTTATAAAAAGTTCGTTTTTGTGAAATTTTCTCATACCCCATCAATGTAAGTTGTTAAAAAATGGTAGAATTTGGTAAACACTCAACACCTTCCTCATCTTTAAATGAAGCATAAGCTAAAAATATCTAATTGCTTCAATTCTTGTAACAGGGGCAAAGACTTCATCATAGTCAATCCCTTTTTCTTGTGTGTATCCTTGAGCAACCAATCTTGCTTTATTTCTTATCATAATTCCCCTTTCATCCTTTTTATTCCTGAAAACCTATTTAGAGCCTATAACCCTTTTTCCATTTGGTAAATCCACTAAAGTCCAAACTTCTTATAACTTGAATTATAGAAGCTCTTCCTGCATAGCCTCTATCTAGCTTGAATCCTTCAATGAATGAATTACCTTTTTGGGTTCTTCATGTGATAAAAAACAAGCGAACAAGCAGTTTTAAAGGTCATTATGGTTTGTTCTTTGTTGAATAGTACTAACAAACCCATGTCCCTCTAAATTCTTTGACATCTTTTTTGTTTATGTAGCTGATTGCAAATCTCCAATCACTTGATTAAGAGGATGATCTTTATGAATTCTTGTAGTTGGATTAGGACTGACTTGGATTGTTGTATCCAAATTATTCATGTCAGCCACTGCACCATCATCTTCATAATCTCTTGATAAGTCAAATATGCTATCATCTTTCAAAGCAGGCATGTTTGGATCAAATAGAAGTTTAATGCTTGTTTTTCCACCAACAGCATTAACCTCATTTATGCCAGTAGCATTAATAGTTAAACTAACAGTATTAACATTACCAGCAGTATTAACATTGTTAGTGATGTTAACATTATCTTCCTTCTCTTGATCTTTACATTCACTATCTTTTCTTAGATCTTCATCAACCTTCTTTCCATCATCACTTGAAGGTTTGGATCCATCATCATGAGAACTCTTTGGATCTTAGGAATATGGTGGATTAGCAGTCCATAATGGTAGCAAAATATAATCTTTGACATGTTTTGTCTCCTTTCTAGCTTGACCTGCATTATCACTTGCTTTTGTACCTGCAAAACCATTAGACATTGTACCTACAACAATTGGCTCATAATTCATTGTTCTTATTAGTGCATCAATATCAAATAGCCAATCTGGTCCACTACCTACAGCATTAGGTGTACTCTCACTAAACCTAATATGCAAGTTTTCTTCCACTATCCTTGTTCTACTATTGAATACTCTAAAGTCTTTACTATTCAAAGAGTATCCAATAAAGAAACCTTCATCAACCTTACCATCAAATTTGACTAAGTAATCTATGGTATTGATAATGCTAACAGGACACCCAAATGGTCTCATAAAACTTAAAGTTGGTGTTTTACCATTAAAAAGTTCATATGGGGTCTTGTTATAAGGCCTAACTACTAAACTCTATTTTGCACATAGCAAGCAGTATTAACTGCTTCTGCCCAAAAAGTAGTTGGCAACTTAGAATCAACTAGCATAGTCCTAGCAACCTCAATTAGTGTCTTATTCCTCCTCTCAGCAACTCCATTTTGTTGAGGAGTTCTAGCTACACTAAATTTTCTCAAGATACCCTTCATCTCACAAAACTGATTCATTTCTCTGTTTTTTAACTCAGTTCCATTATCACATCTAATCATCTTAACCTTGTGATCTACTAGATTTTCTATCCCAGTTATAAAGGACTTAAGAATGTCACTAGTCTCATCCTTAGTAACCAGAAAGAAAACTGTTGGGATTAAAAGCCTTTTTGAAGTTACTGCTGTTAAGGTTTGTGTTACTACTGCTAAGCATAAATTAGTGTTGTTAGTAATCTTAATGAAAAATATGCTAAGTAGTTAATACTGCTAGTTTCTAATGCTATTGTAAGTTACTACTGCGAGTGTATATTTCTACTGCTAGTTACTACTGCTAGTAATATTAGTACTGTTAGAGTAAAGTTAGTACTGCTAGTGTAACTGAGTATTGTTGGTGAAGATTGAAGAAAACATTCTAAGTAGTTAATGCTGCTTGTACACAATTAGTGTTGCTGGTATAAAAGTTATTACTATTGGTGTTGAAAGTTAATGCTGCTGGTATAAAAGTTAAAACTGCTAAAAGATTACAACTACTGAAAGGATAAAGACTGCTCAAAGAAAAGATAAAGATTGCATATGTGATATATATGAGATATTTTTGTAAAAGATACGTATAAGTTGTTTGTTTAGATGATCATGATAACTTAGGAAAATATTGTAATCCCATTAAGAATCCTTGGTGTATAAAAGGAGATCCTAGGGTATAGAGTTGTATGTATCAAATCAAGTCATTCATAGAATTGTCATAGCTTCAAGGTTTTGTAACCCTGATACTAGTTAGAGTATTCGTATTAATATATTAAAGCTTTTGTTTGTTAATCTGTATGTTCATTAGAATTACTATTTCATTGAAAAATTATTCTTATATTAAAGATTCGATTCCGCATAATCTTTAGTATTATCAAACAAAGTTTCTATCATAGTTGTGTAGGATTTATCTTGCATAACTAAACCTTACATAAGCTAAGGAATTCAAGATCCATTGAAGTGGGATCAACAAGTGGTATCAAAGCTTGTTGCTTTGAGAAACATTACTAAGAAGACATGGATCAAGACTCAGTACATATGATGGCTGCATCAAAAGTGCCTATGCTCAAACCAGGTAAGTATGAGCTTTAGAGGATGAGGATGGAATAGTACATCCAGATGGTTGATTATTCTCTATGAGAAGTCATAGAAAATGGTAATGCACCTCCAATAAAAAAACTTATTGAAGGTGTTGAAACTGTAATTGCTCCTTCTACTGCTGAAGGCAAGAAGCACTTTATTGATGGGCATCCCTAATGAACATCAATTAAAGTTTAACTCCATCAAAGATGCCAAGTCATTGTTGTAGGTTGTTGAGAAGAGGTTTAGAGGGAATGCTGCTACTAAAAAGACTCAGATGAATCTTCTAAAGTAGCAGTATGAAAATTTTACTGCATCTAGCTCAAAGGTCTTAGATGAAACCTTTAATAGGCTTCAAAAGCTTATCAGTCAGTTGGAGATTCATGGTGAAAGTATCTCACAAGAAGACGCGAATCAAAAGTTCTTAAGAAGTCTGTCACCAGAATGGAACACACATACCATTGTGTGGAGGAACAAGGTTAAGATAGATATATTAAGCTTGGATGATCTTTATAACAACCTGAAGATCTATGAACCAGAGGTCAAAGGAACATCAAACTCAAGCACAAACATACAAAACGTAGCCTTTGTGTCCTCAAACAACACCAGCAGTACAAATAGAGAAGTTAATACTGCTTATGATGTTACAACTGCTAGCACTCAAGCTACTGCTGTTAACACAACAACAATTGATAACTTGAGTGATGCTGTTATCTGTGCTTTCTTTGCAAGTCAACCAAACAATCCACAACTTGACAATGAGGACTTGCAACAAATTAATCCTGATGATTTAAAAGAGATAGACTTGAGGTGGCAGATGGCTATGCTAACAATAAGGGCAAGGAGATTCTTGAAGAACACTAGAAGAAAGCTTACTATGAATGGTACTGAAACCATTCGATAAGTCAAAGGTAGAGTGTTACAACTTCCACAAAAGGGGATACTTTGCAAGGGAGTGCAGGGCTCCAAGGAACCAAGAAAACAGGAATAGGGAAAACACAAGAAGGGTTGTGCCAATAGAGACAACTACTTCCAATTATTTGATCTCATGTGATGGTCTTGGTGATTATGATTGGAGTGATCAAGCAGAAGAAGGTCCAACTAACTTTGCACTTATGGCTTACTCTTCTACAACTTCTTGATCATTTGCTTTATATCTTCAAGTTTTTATGCCACTAATCTATACCTGTATTATATCCACCCCCCCCCCCCCCCCCATAGAACCATTAACTCAGGTTTCTTTAATTCTTTTAATAGTTGATCATTTTAGATTTAAGAAGTTCAACAGTTCCAAACAATATTTTGAACAGAATAGGAAATCATTGGATTCCTCGGAGTCAGGACTTGAAGTTGAGAAAGCCATGAGTGCATAATTTGGCCCTTTCCCCACCCCCCCCCCCTACCTGATCATCATTTCATTTGCCACCATGCCATCACATGAACCAAAGCTGGTGGAAGTAGATTGTGTCTACATGCACACTCCTTTCTGAGCTTTCCTTGTGTTTGTTGTCTTATTTCATCGGAGCTCTGCACTCACTAGCAAAAATGTCCCCTCTTTGTGGCAAGTTGTAGCATCAACTTTAACTTATCAAAGCTAATAGTCTCTTACATTAACAGTAAGCTTCCTACCGGTATTCTTCAAACCTTCTTGGCCCTCATAGTCAACATGGCCATTTGCCATCTCAAGTCCATCTCTTCCATGTCATTTGGATGGATTTGTTGCAAGTCCTCATGTATAAGTTGAGGATTATTTAGTTGACTAGCAAAGAATGTACAAATAACATCATCACTTAAGTTATCAATATTTATAGTGTTAGCAGGCTATCAACTTAGTGCTAGCAGTAGAAACTCCTTGAGCAGTATTAATGCTTCCTTAGTGCTGCATAGTGTTGTTATTTGAAGTGGAGACAAGGTAGTGTATTAAACACATTACCAATATCCCTCCTTACTAAGTATGTTCGTGTCCTACGCATGTTATGAAGTAAAACTTTTACGAAAATAAGATTCTCAATCCCACTCGACTAATAACTTTGAAAGTAGCTAAGTGTTCGTCAAAGGAAACTAAAGAATCAAAAGCTTCGACAAGTCCCGTTTTCACCATTTTTATTCATACACTAACTATCCCTAATATTTTTGGATTTTCCTTTTTTTTTCTCGACTTCCTGTTTGACTTCCTTTATTTTATTAACACTGGGATCATAGAATGAGAAACGTCCATAGAATAATCTACGGATGTCCTGACGGATAAATTCATCGTCCCCGATTTTTCACTAGTTCCAAACCAAGCAATTAAACAAGATTATTTTGTCAATATAAGTCTAAATGTTAAGCAATCAAACTACATCCTCACCAAAAAACTTTTAACTCCTCACATGAATGTATGATTTAAATGTGTGTACTCATTTCAACTCAACCATAGATCAACTTATTTCCATAGTCGTGATTCAAGATGAATCATGACTCAAAGCAACAACTTATTAGGACCTTGTAACTTGATTTTAAAGAATGAGATTTTAACTGTAGAACTTTTTTGCAACATCTTCATCATTATAATCATAAGTTCTTAAAGCTAGGAATGCGTTGCTTAGTTTGAACACCTACCCAGGCCTCGCTCCCTAGTAGGATATCACAACCAACGACCGATGTTCTTAGTTTGAAAACCCACCCCGTTGCTAGCGTAGTGGGAAATCACATCAACACCTTCTTCCTAATATGGCTAAGGATAAGTGTCTTAGTTTGAACCCTCACCTAGACCTCGCTTCCTGGTGAGATATCACAACACACCAAATCCCTAGAAGTAAAGATGTCTTAGTTTGAACCCCCACCTCGTGGTTAGCGGAGTGGGATATCACGACACATCTTTTACTTGTTCCATATAATCAAATGTATGCTTCATTGGCAAAATTTCAATATTCATGCATTTTTGCATTCATACTTCATTCATGCTTCTTTGGCATTTTAACTTTCGAATTATTAAGAACAGAAAAATCTCGCTTTAAAGAATCAAGTTACAAATTTGAAGCTTTTTCTAAAAACATTGATTGACTTAGTTGAATTGAATTGAGCACGTATGATTAGGTGGATTAGAAGCTAATGGGAGAAAAAGCCACAAGTTACTCCATATAATTTTTGTTTGTCATAAAATTATATTTAACTCTATCAATTTTGTTCTTCACTTATTAAATTCGAAGCAAATCGAATTCGTGAAAGCTTAGCTCATGCAGTAAGTGAGGAACTAGCTAAGGCTCAACACGCCCGATCGAGTCAAAAATTATTCTCATTCTACCCATTAGGAAAGTCAAAACTGTGACAAAACACTTATTTTATTTTTGAAAAATTTTTAATTTTTCAAATTTTTTTTTTGGTATTTTTGCAAAAATTTGGTGGTAAAAACGGGATTGCGTGATAACAACGGCATGCAGCAAAAATCCAAATCGAAGATTTCCCCCTTTCCCCCACCCCTCCCCTATATAGAACTAAACATCGTCCTCGATGTTTCAAAGGGGTTCCTACGTAAATCTAAGGCCGTTTATGAAGTGTGCCAAAAGATAAAACGTTAGTCGATTAGATTTGGATACTGGATTCCCAAAATGAAGCTGAGGATGTGAAACTCTTGTGGATACTGCGAGCACGAGAGTCTTCATAAACCGGGAAATCCTGGACATACAACACAAAGCACACAAAACATGGACAAAACACGGGTAATGGAAAATGTAAGCCTCCTCACACAAAAACACTTATTTATTACTACTACTGATAAGCATGGGGTGCCTCCCACGAAGCGCTTGTTTTAGGTCCCGACGCTTGACCCGTCCCCCGAATTTATTGGTCCATGGGGAATGTCTGGAGATCCGGGACAACCTCGGTTGGTATGTCCCCTCCAAAGTAGTGTTTTATACGATGACCATTCACTTTAAAGTTGGGCCCGGAGTTTTGAGATAACTCGACGGTGCCATAAGGAAAAACTTGGGTTACAGTGAATGGTCCACTCCAACGGGATTTCAATTTGCCCGAGAGAAAATCTTCAGTCTAGAGTTGAAAAGGAGAACACGATCACCAACGTTGAAAACGCGGTTTTTGATCTTAGCATCGTGTATCCTCTTGGTTTTCTCTTTATAGATCAAAGAGTTTTCGTAGGCTTGATCACGAAGTTCATTTAGTTCATTCAGTTGAACTTTCCTGTGATCACCCGCAGTTTGAACATCAAAATTTGTATGCTTGAGGGCCCAGTAGGCTTTGTGCTCTAACTCGATCGGTAGATGACATGCCTTTCCATACACAAGCTTATACGGAGTGCACCCGATGGGTGTTTTGTAAGCTGTGCGGAAGGCCCATAGAGCATCATCTAGTTTGTCCGACCAGGAGGCACGATTTTCTCCCACGGTTCTCTCAAGAATACGCTTTAAACCACGATTTGACACCTCAACTTGCCCACTTGTTTGTGGGTGATACGCGGTGGAGAGACGATGAGTGACTCCGTACTTAAGCATGACCTTTGTAAACTGGTCATTGCAAAAGTGTGTTCCGCGATCACTTATGATAGCTCGGGGGGCACCAAATCGAGAAAAGAGAGTTTTCAAAAATTTGCAAACAACTCGGGCATCATTGGTGGGAGAGCTTTTGCTTAAACCATTTTGACAAGGTAGTCAACAGCACGAGTATGTACTTGTTCCTCTCGATGACGAGGAACGACCCATAAAAATCAATGCCCCAGATGTCAAAGATTTCGCAAACTTGGATGGAGTTTTGTGGCATCTCATCGCGTTGCGTAATCTTTCCTTGACGTTGACAAATGTCACAACGGGTGACAAAGTCGTGGGCATCCTTGTAGATGGTGGGCCAATAGAATCCTGAATCGAAGACTTTTCTTGCTGTGTAATTGGCACCATAGTGTCCCCCAGTGGGTCCACTGTGGCAAGCTTTGAGAATGTCATAAGCTTCTTGCCCCGAAACACAACGTCTGATCACTTGGTCAGCACAGTTTTTAAACAGAAAGGGGTCGTCCCAGAAGTAATGTTTAACATCTTTGAAGAATTTATTCTTCTGTTGGGACGACATTCCCTGACACTTATAACTTTACCGCATGGTAATTTGCGAAATCTGCCAAACCATAGGTTACTATCATCTTTAAGAGCATACACCAAGGTTTCGAGGGAATTGCTTATTTAATTTCCTTGTTCTCAAACTTATCTTGGTGAGGTTTTCCAGTCTTGAAAGATGATCTGCTCAGAGATTTTCTGCCTCCTTTTTTGTCTCGAATTTCAATTTCAAATTCCTTGGTGCTGTAGATCCACCGCATAAGTCTTGCTTAGCGTCCTTCTTGGCAATAGATACTTATGGCATTAATGGTCAGTATACACTTTGATTTGGACATTACAAGAATGAACTGAATTTTCTCAAAGGCATACACTACGGCAAGTAATTTCCTTTATCGGTCGTAGTGTATATGAGTTGAGCCTCGTTCATAGTCTTGCCCCATTGATAGTGTATTATAGGTTGTAAATGCTTTTTTTTTCTTTGCCAGAGGGACTGCCCAATTGCGAAGTCGCTAGATCACACACTTAGTTCAAAGGGCAAGTCTCAGTCTAGAGCATTAAGATCGGAGCCTCAGTCAATTTCCTTTTGAGTGTATAAGGATTAGATACATCTCTTCGAGAGAAATAATGGTGGTCTCTTTTTCAAGCAAATGAGTCATTGGACGGGGCAATTTTTGTAGAAGTCCTGAATGAATCCGTCAGTAAAAACCGGCTTACCCAACGGAAACTAGACACCTAGTGAACAGTAGTCGGATGAGGATGTTTAGCTATTATTCGACTTTAGCTCTATCAACCTCAATTACCGACTTAGAAATTATTGTGTCTGAGAACAATGCCCTTCCTTCACCATAGAATGGCTTTCTCCCAGTTTAAAAAAAAAAAAATGACAAATTGGTGTCTTCACCCACCGCTTAGAACTTCTTTTCCAAAATGGGATAGGAACGTAGAGAATGAGTTCAAAGACCGAAATGTTAATAATAAATACTTCTCATTGTTTGTTCAATTCATATGTGTGGAAGATTGCCATCATACATCTTTGGAACGTGCCAGGAGCATTGCATAGCCCAAAAGGCATGCGACGATAGGCGAAAGTTCCGTATGGGCAAGTAAAGGTTGTCTTTTCTTGATCTTTTGGGTCAATTGGGATCTGAAAATAACCCGAGAAGGGAAAGCCATCGAGCCCCCCCGGCCCCCACCCCCAACCCCCCCAGTCCGCTCTCTCCCCCCCGTCTCACCCCCCTGCTCCCCCCACATCTTTCGAGAATTTGGTCCATGAAGGGGCAATGGGAAGTGGTCCTTTCGGGTGGCTTATTTAAAGTTTTTTTTGTAAAATCAATACATACTCGCCATACTCAGTGACCCATCGAGTAGGAATCAGTTCTTTCTCATCATTTTTTTGGGGTTGATGACGGTCATGCCTCCTTTCTTAGGTACACAGTGTACCGGGCTTACCCAAAGGCTGTCAGAGATGGGGTAAATCAATCCAGCGTCAAGGAGTTTTTCAACCTCCTTCTTGATAACGTCGTGGATTTTTGGGTTTACCCTTCTCTGACTTTGCACAGATGGGTTCGTAGTCCTTCTTCCATTAGATTTTGTGAGTTCAAAAATTCTGTGTAAAACCCTTTATATCGGAGAGTTTCCAGCGATGGCTCGTTGTGGACTTGGAGAACCTGAGATAGGAGCCGCCTTTTCCTCATCTTTTAAATCTTTAGCAATTATGACAGGTCAACTTGTGTCCACCTTTAAAAATGCGTATTCAAGATCGGGGTAGCTGTCCTTGAGTTCAACTTCGGGAGGTTCATCAATGGAAGATTCAATTTTGCTTATAGAGTTTGAGTTCTTTCTTAATCCAGGTAGGTTTGTTCTTGATTTGAGAGGGGGGGTGGTGGGTCACTGTTCAAAATTGCTTCTAGAAGCAGGATGTCCCCCTCAGGATCCTGATAAGTTGGATCAACTTCAGATGAAGTTGGATCATCTTCTAGAGCAAGAAACGAATCTGCTTCTTCCATTAAAAGAAAATCACTGTCCCCGAAAGGAGTGAGATTTGGAGAAGCAGTAGAAATTATGGCTCAAAATATGGGAGTGGATTGCCACTCGCGATCTAGTTTGAAAATTCCTAGGACCCTTGAGAATTACTCATCACAGCTATATCCAATGACGTCGATTTGTTTTACGTCATTTGTTGTAAAAAGCTGTGTATTTGACAGTTTGGTCAGATTGAGTGATGGCCTCTTTGTCCTAACACGGAAGGGTAATCTTACCTTCATAACACATCTATCAAAGCATGAAACTGGTTTTTTTAAGAACAATCGCCCAGAGAATTTTAAGGTACTCGGGGGTCTGGTTCAAAATCAACAACTACGAAGTCAGCTGGAAATTGGAATTTTCCCACATTTACAAAGACATCTTCAGCGATACCGATCGGTTTAGTGATCGAACGGTCAGCTAGTTCTAATGTCATGCAAGTCGGGGTCAATTCAGGAAGAGATAGATTGTTCCATACAGAATAAGGCATGAGATTAATGCTCGCACCAAGATCGGACAATGCGTTGCATTTGTCAATCCCTGTAAATTCACATGGAATCGAAATATCGGCCAGGGTCTCCAAGTTTATTTGGTAACTGCTGAGATGACCGCTGAACAGTTCTCATTCAAAGGAGTTCTTGCCAATTCGCTCAATTTTTCTTTGTTTCCAATTAAGGTTTTTAAAGTCGAAGCAAATTTAGGCATGAGCATCAAGGCATCGGTAAAGCTAATCTCGAAACTCAAATCTCTAAAGATTTCATAGAATTTCTCGATTTGGTCGTTAGCTTTTTCCTGGCCTTTCATCATTTATTTTCCTTGATGGAAATGGTATTGATTGCTTTAAGGAATTGAAGTAGGAACATGGAGCATTAACAGAGAACATTGGGCTCAGGATTTGGATTACGAGACTGAATTTGAACAACAGGAGGTTGGACGTCTTTGGTGCTTCCGTTATTAGCAGGAGGCATCGTGTCCTTTGTCACCTCGGTGTCATGATTAACTGCTTTCGGTCCTTGGATGGTAACACCACTTCGGGTAGTGATACCTTTTAAATCTTCCTTTGGGTTGGTAACAGTGTTACCAGGAAGAGTTCCAGAACCGGAAGTAGAAGCTGTATTAGCAGTAACAAATTTTGAAAGCATGTCAGTCAAATTTGCCATTTGGGATTCATGTTTTTTGACATTGGTTTTTGCATGTTTCTAAATACTGCTCATTGGCTGTGACATATCTTTCAAAATCTGTTTTTGACACACCGTGTGTCTGAGGAGCAGGTCCTTGATGAGCTACTGGTTGATTGACCGGAGGTCGATAAATCTGACCTTGGTTGAAATTGTTTCCTCTGTTTTGATTGAAGTTGTTTCCTCGATTGAAATTGTTTTGACTATTTGCATGAGGATTCTGAATGGGAGGAAAACCAGGAGGTCGAATTTGATTTGAGACCATCGGAGTCGATAACCAGAAATTAGCTTGGTTGAAATTGCGCAGCGGACTGGGACATCATAATTCTGGTTATTGTAATGGTAAATGTTGTTGTTAGTGGTGGAAGTTTTGTAAGAATGACCTCCCCAACCAAGTCAAACTTACTCCAATATTTGATCAACGCTTTTCCGGGGCGGAAGCTGGGGGTTTTGGTTTCCTTTTGTCAAGAAATAATGCCCGAACCATGTCTTTTAGTTCAAGCATCTTCCAGATGAGTCTGCTTGGGTGAAGAGTGGTACTCATTTAGCTACATCAGCTTTGTTTCGTGGTTGACGCACCTTAGAAATTGACTCTCGATGATTTTTAAACATTCTCGAGGCATTTTGTCTAAGAAGTTACCACGGCAGCCAGAGTTCAATGAATCTTGATCAATTGAGTTGAGGGAATTGTAGAATGTATCGAGTTGATGCAATTCTGAAAACCCATGATGAGGGCATCCCCTAAAAATCATTGAAACGATCCCAAGCCTCATAAAACGTCTCACAAATTTTTGATGAAAAATACTTCATGATGTCATTTTTGAGATTTGTCGTTTTAGAGGTGGGAAGAATTTGTTAATTAAATTTTGAAACAAGAATCAATACCATGTTTCAATCGGTCCGAGGGAGTTCTTTTTCCAGCAACATATCGGGCTGCCCTTCGAGAGAAACGGAAAAAGCATAAGTTTAACCGACGTATTTGGTTCGTTCGGAATCTTCATCGTAGAAGGTGATCTTGTTGAAAATAACGGATGTGAGACATGTGTTCTTCTTTATCATTTCCAAAATTTGCTTGTTTTGGACAAGTTTCAGTAGGACCATGCTTGATCTCAAAGTTATTTGCGGTGATTTTCGGAATAACTATCGCATCCTCGTAACCCTCGGTGGGTGCTTCGAGCAGTTGCGCCATAGTACGATTATCAGCCATCGTAACTATCGGAGGATTATCAGGTTTCTTAAGATTGGATGATTCAAGAAAAGTTTGTCGGACTTGTGGTTGTCGACGTCTATGGGCTTGAGAACGAGTGCGCATGCACAAAAATAGAAATTTTAAAAAGAAAATTTACACTAATTCCCACATTGAGGACAATGTTTAGTTCTAGTATGGGGGTATCTATCGATTTGATCTTACTTCTATTTGCTTTATCTTCACGTATCCCAGATTTACCACTAAAAATACCAAAAACATGTAATTTTATGCCAAAATTCAAAAAAATTCAAAAATAAAATAAGTGTTTTGACATAAATGTTTGACTTTCCGATGGTGAGAACAAGAATGAATTTTGACTTGATCGAGCATGTTGCGCTCTAGCTTGCCCCTTAACCTATATAAATTAAAACTTTTACTAGTCTTTTATACAAGAAGCTTTAAAACGCGAATTGTAGCTTGAAAAAGCAAAGAGTTTGAAAGTTTCCATCATAGACCTTAAATATGTAAAGCTTGATTTTATTAGACTAAGCATTCGCGAATCTTTTTATTAAAGATTTTAAATTTGCGAAGAACAAAAAATGATAGAGTTGAATATAAGTTAAATGCTAAGCGTGGAGTAGTTGGATCTCTTTAGAGCTCATAGAGGTTAATTGTGGCTTTTTGCTCCCACCAGCTTAATAAAACGTTATATAATTGTTAAATAAATAAAGTTACTTTGGTTTTTGCGATTCTTAGTTTAGATCCCTTCGTAGAGATTCCTTCTAGTGAATCGTAAGGTTACACCATCGAGGTTTTGCAGTTGTTGTGGGGGAAATAGGTATGATCGTGCTAAACTACACCTTAAAATTTATTAATTTTACTAATAAAAATATAAAATATATATAGTAAGAATAGTCTAGAAACAAAATCAATAAAACCGAGAAGTAGTATAGAATGTTCCCGGGTCGTTTATCCCCAACGAGGCTGGACTGGAGAATCGATACAGTCGAAAGATTGGAGTTTGAATGAGAGAAATGATTTGAGAGTGTGGAAAGCTAAGTTAAACAATAAACAAGAAAAAAAACGATTAGAAATAACCTACACAAATTTTGGAAATCTAAGCTGAAAACGAGAGCACGAGTCCGAACAAGGGTTTCAAAAACTCTAAATTCTTCCAAAATTAACCCTACGGAGGAATTTTTACTTCTAAACTACTCTAGGGAACTAATAACGAAGAATGAAAAAGACTAGACTGAAAACGGAGGTCGTTTGACCCAAAAACGAGTCAAGACAAAATCCGTTCCCGAGCCCCGTTCTTTAAAAATCAAAAAGTTACAAAAATGACCCTACGAAAATTTTTATATTTTTCCTACAAACTATATGACTAAAGAAAATTTTCTAAAAAAGAAAAATATTTTTTTGATAATTTTTGTATTTTTTATGAATTTTTTAAACTTTTAACTAAATTAAATTATAAAAAATACTAAACTACTTTTAAAAATTCTGAAAAATTTACTAAAATTACTTAACACTATAATTATCCTACGAAAAATAAGAAACTAAAACTTGGCTTATAAATAAGCCCGAAAATAAGCTATAAACAGCTTATAGCTTTAAAGCCAAAAACGTGGTTAAATACCTAAGCCCTTGGGACACTAACGTAAAAGTCCCAAGGGCGCAGCGGTAAGTGTGTGTATAAAAGAGGGGATGTATCGAGGGTAGAGACCCGGGTTCGAGTCTTGCTCACCCGGGTCACCCCTTGTCTCCTTTTTTTTTTTGAAAAACTTTGTGAACCAAAGTTGTTAAGCTCCTTGAGCTTAACAATTTCTAAAACTACAACTTTTTCTAAAAGCTTATAAATAAGCTTAAAAAGAGCTTCTAAATTCGACAGAAGCTTAAATGAGCTTAAGGGCTTAAAATAACTAAGTCTTGGACATTTTTGGACACTTAAGCTAAAGTCTAAACTGATAAGCTAAAAGAGATTAATTACCCTATCCTAAATAAGCACTAGGGAGCTAAATCCTACAACTAAATAAGCTTAAAGGGGCTTAAACTGAAGGAAAACTTAGATTAAGCTTGAGAGGCAAAAAGGGAAAGTCTTTTGACTGCTAACACTTAAATAGGCAAAGAAAATGGAAAATAAGCAAACACAACTTATCACACCATCTTAATAAGCTACTAGGAACAATAATGAGCAAGTGGGATAAGCTCAATAAGCCCAAGAGTAGCTTAATACCCACAACAGTACTAACTAAAGAGTTAGTACTGTTGGTGTAGAATTTGGCTTAGGGTCTCACCCTTGGCTTAAAAATAAGCAACAAGAAGGGCTTTTTAAGGCCTGAAACAAAGAGGGCTTATCAAAGAGCTTATTGGCTCTTAAGAAAAGCCAAAAGCTTGGGCTTAAGTTCACTAAAAGGCTAGAAAAGAAGGCTAAAAAATGAGCCCCTAGCACCAGGGGAGAATTAGCTAAAGACAAGGGCTTATATTGACAGCTTATTTTAAGCTGTCAAATAAGCTCAAATTAAAAGACTAAGTTAAAACAGATTAAGAATGGCTTAAAGTGAGCTTATGCTCAAATTTTAAGCCCCTAAACACAAAGAAAACATGCTGATTTTTGAGAATGAAAATGGGCTTTTTGCTTTTGTAAAATTACAAGTAAATCTTTGGCAGTTTTGACTCACAAAGTCAAATGACTTAAAGGACTTTAGAAACTGGTTAAGACATTCAAATAACACACTTTTTTAAACCACAATTCAAATATACAATGGCTTATCCAAATAAGCCATTGTATCTTTTTTTTTTAAAATCAACAGTTTCAAGGAACACTTGTAAAAACTTGAGAAACAGGTTTTGCCTAAAATACTTTGGAAAAATAGACTCAAATGAGCTTAATACTTAAGCTAAAGTCGACCAAGTGACAACAACCCATGAAAATCTTGTTTTGACCCGTTTTCATGCTTAACCCAAACACCCCCTTAATGACTTGTTTTTAAGTTTTAAAGCTTAATGGGCTGTTTTAACTCACAATTCTTAAAGGGAATTGACAAATAAGCACTAAACAACATAAATGAACAATAATAAGCAAGAAATAAGCACTCTAATCAGCTAAAACAGAATAAGCTATAAAAATCTAAAAATTAAGGCTTTAAAGGGAAAATTGTAATGACCTTTGTCCAAGCTTTTACAAGGACTTTTTGAGCCCTCAAGGGCTTTCACCTACAAGCTCTGGCTTATAAATAAGCCAGTGAATAAGCCAATAAGCTCTTCCAACTTTAGCTTATCTTCCAAATGGCTTATTCTTGATTTTTCAAACAAAAACTTATAAAACTATAAACTATGAAGAGTTTAAGTTTTATAAGCTTAATCAAACTTCTATAAGAGCTTATAGAAGCTTATTTTAACTGAATAAGAGCTTATTGAGAGTATTAGAGCTTAAAACAACTTTTCATTAAAACTCGAAATTGAAATACACTTGCTGAAAATTAAAAGACAATTAATAAACTTAAAGTTGCATTGAAATTAAGTAAAAATACATTAAAAGACAGAAAATTAGATGATGCCCTTAAGGCTTACAAGGTATCTATTTATACTAAAAAACTAGGTCTTGGGTCCTTCTTTGTGTGCTTCTTTTCTGAGAGAGTATGCAGCCTGTGTTTGTTTTGTGAGAGTCTTCAAAAGCTAATCCCAGCCATCCATGGTCCTTGTGCTTCTTTTAAATTGATCCTAGCCATTGATTCGGCAAAAGTTATGGAGAAAAGTGAGATTGCCAACATGGCAAGGCCCCTTTTTTGGTGGGAAAGATAGTGGAGGAGGGGGGAAAGGTTTATCCATGGTGTTGAAAGGTTGCAGGGTAAAAGAGGGGGAGGCTAACCCGTGAGTTGTGTTGGGGTTTGAAAAGGGCGGGAAAATTTGTTTTGGGTTTAACAGGAAAAGGTTTTGGGTAATGGCAAAATTGGTCCTCCAAGGATATAAGTGATGTTGCAATTTTCGTCCTTGGTTAATGAGAGTTTGGGGACTTTGGCAGTTTCAGTCCCTGAAAGTTATATGTGGCTTTGCACCACACGTCCTTGTGGTGTATAAGTTCTTGCCATTGGCAGTTTTGCCCCTTGTAGTTTAACTTTTCCAATTTGGCAGGATTAACCCTTCTCTTTATTTTCTTCTTTTCTTCTTTTAAGACAAGTTTAGGGATTTAACAAGTTTAGTCCCTAAACTTGTTTTTCTTGACTTTTTGGCTTCGGGTTTGTCGGGGTTGACTTGGGTTGACTTTTTTTTACACTTGGGCTTGGACTTGACTGTGTCTTTTTCACGCTTTTCCATTCCGTGTCCGGTTTTGTCGTTTTGGCTTCGTTTTTCGTCCTTTTCTTAGATATCCGTTCCTGCACAACACAATTAGCAAAACAAGCATATTTTTGGCATTTTAAGTCCGTTTTTGGTTATTTTAACTTGTTTTTAAAGGTAAAAGGTATGTGTAATTAAACACATACCAGCTACCGATTCTTGACAGCTCGCTACCGTTGTCTAGGTAGTTAAAGGACCACAGGACTTGAAATTTGGCTATAATAATAATATGTAATAAACCGAAGCCGAAATAAGACCACTGGACCATGGTCGGCTCGCATACCGATGTGGCAGTCGTTTAAAGGGTGGAGGTAATAATGAGAATAATAAATTCGAGACTGATAAAAGTTTACTGGAGCATGGTCGGCTCGCATACCGATGTGGCAGTTTTCAAAAAGGTCAAGGATCTCCTAGTCGAAATAAGACTCCTAGACCATGGTCTGCTCGCATACCGATGTGACAGTTGTTTAAAGGACCGGGGGAATAATAATATTGCAATAATAATAATAATAATAATAAAGCCAAATTTCGACTCCGGGGTTATCTAAATAAAGCTTCCGTTTCTGGACTCGTAATTGAGTTGTTTTGGATGAAATAAAAAGGATAACCCTAAATCATGCGAAATTAGAACCTTAATGTGGACCTTATTCTCACTATATGGTCTCTTTAGGAAAGGATTTCAAACTAATTATGGTCTCAACCAGGTTTACTTTATATCAATAAGGACATAATTTATTTGAACATGTTGTCACTTGTGAAAAAATAAGATATATATATGTATATATATATATATATATATATATATATATACATATATATATATATATATATATATATGTATATATATATATATAAAATGGTAAAACGGGGCGTTTCAAAACTAGTGATTTCTTAATCTCCTTAGATGAACACTTAGCTACTTTTCGAGGTAATTAGTCTAGGGGGGTTGAAAATTTTGGTTTTCTAAGCGTGTATTTATGACATTGCGTGAGGACACGGCAATAGCGTAGTATGGGGTATTTTGATATTTGTTTAATCACATATTATTTTTCTTTATAAAAATGAGCTTAAATGACCAAAAACAAATGGAAAATACATTGTATATGTCTGTTTTGTTAATTGTGTTGTGCAGGTAACAGATATTCACAAATGGGAAAAAATAAAGCCAAAAAGGACAAAACCGAGCACAAGACTGAAAGAGCGTGAGAAAACGAAGCCGAGGACGTATTCATTTTTAATGGGCCAACCCGTACCCGTTTTGTGAGCCGGGCCAGCCCATAAAAACTTAAGACTTACAAACCTTAGCTTAATATTTAAGCTAATCCAATCCATAACCAGCCCATGATAAAAGCCCAAACCAAAACCGGTCCAAGTCAAAATACTAATAACACAGTCAAAGTTACTGTTCACCTTCTTTCCTGCTTTTTACACTGCAATGAGTTAACAAGGGTTAATCCTTCCCTCCACACGCCCCCTCTCTTCTAGAAGGTTAAGGACGCTCCTTTTCTTCTGGATCCTTCTCTCATCTGCTATAAATAGTGGAGGAATTCACACAGTAGGGCATCTAGTTGTAGTAGGTTCTAGCTTAAATTTTATGTTTATTGTATTTTGCTTATAGTAACTTCATTTTAATAGCTTGTAAACCTTTTATCATTAATAAAAGTTCAATTTCCCTTTTAAATTTCGTGTTGAGTTAATGTTTTACTCTTATGCAATTTCGTTTAAAATGTGTTTGGATATTACTTAATAAGCAATAAGCTCTTGTTACCTTAAAAAGCTCATACTTATTCAGTTACGCTTGCTTATAGCTTAACTGAATAAGCTTTGTCACTTAAATCACCTCAAAAGTCATCAAAAGCTTAAGTATGGATGATAAGCCAGAAATGGATGGGCTTATAGGACTTTACCAACTTATGTAAATAAGCTGGAGCTTGTAGATTAATCTCTTAGAGCAATTTTTAGTCCTTGTTTTGAGCAAATGACAAGGAATGTTCATTTTCACTTTCTAGCTTAATTTCTTTTCTAGCTTATTAATTTGCTTATTTTGTGCTTATAACTGCTTAAATGCGCTTATTCAGTCTTATAGTAGCTTATTATGTCTAGTTTATAGTTTAGAAGTAATTTGTTTTGAGTTTTATAAGAATCTGTCCATTTTAAGTTAAATCTGCTTATTAGCTTATCTTATAATCTAGTGCCTATATTTCCAAAGTTTTTGCTTATTTGTCCTTAATAATCATAGATCTTAATCTGTTTTTACAATTCAAAGCTTATTGAGGTCTATTTTAGCTTAAATTTGGATTTACATGTTTTAAAAGGGGTGTTTGGGATAAGGAACTTAAATATGGTAAAATAGTGTGTAATATGTTTTTGATACTCAAATCAGTTTTCATAAGCTCTAGTTTAGTCTTAATATTAGTTTTAATAAGTTTAAAATAAGATTTTTAAGTTTTGAAGATTGTTTTATCAAAATTCCTAGTCTGCTAGTCCATAGGAGTTTCAAACGGTGTCTTTGATGAATTTCTTAGATGTCTACTTGAGTTGTGGATTTTGTGATCAAAACTGGTTTCTAATGCATCATGATGCATCTGTTTTAAGTTAGTTGTCTTTGAGATAGTTTTTAAAGCATTTTGGACCTAAATCAGTCCTTAGTACAAGATTTTGGTCAGTTCTTAGAAGTCTAGTAAGGCAGAACTTTAGAGGTCAGTTCTAACTTAATTTTGATCATTGTTGGTTATATTCAGCTTATTGTAAGCTATTCTAAATTTGTTTCAAGTTTGTGGCATTTCAAAATCATTGATGAGTCTTAAATTTAAGTTGCAAAAAGTCATTTTAACTTAAAAAGTCTAAAAACAAGTAGTGTAAAACTGCAACTTTCAATTGTTCTTATCTAGCTTATAATTAAGTTCTAAGTCATTTGTTAATATTGGATATTTTTGCTTATTCTTTAGCTTTTTCAAAATGAAAATTAAAAAAATGTTTTATAAAAAAGGACAGTCACAGGACTCGAACATGTGACCTCCCCCTCAACACACAGACGCTCTAACCATCTGCCATTGGGTCTTTTTTATTTATTCTCTTGCTCCATTTATTTCTTATATGTGTTTAGTTTTGAGCTTATTTAGCTTATTGATTTTTCTCGGCTTATTGGTTATAGCTTATTGATCCGTTTTTCTTTGTAAACCTCTGAAACATAGTCTAGTATTTTTATAAATTTTCTCAAATTTTTAGGATTAAGTTTAGTATTTTTAGTTTAAATTTTAGTCTTATTTAGTTTTAAAGATAGTTTTAGTTAGTTTAAAAATTAATAAAAACTATTTTCTGTTATTAAAAATTAGTTTAATACATTCTAGTTTAAGAAATTTGCATTTTGAGTTTTAAGAGTTTTATTTTGTCATTTTTAATTAATTAGTTAGTTATTATTAGTTAAATTTTAATTGTTTTAAATGTCGTTAGAATTTTAAATTGCCTTTATTCCCAGATTAGCGTGCCTTTATGTGCTTTCCCTTTGCGTTATTAGATTTAGAATCCAAAATCCAAAATTTCGATTATTCAAGCACCCGATCACGAACCAAAACAAGATTTTCAATATTCACGCTTCGTTGGGAAAACGACTCGGGAACGATTTGAATTTTATCATTTCCTAAGGGTAATTTTCTCATCAATACTTTTCAGAAATATATTTTATTAGTGATTAGATTATTACTCTTTCTCAAGAGTAATTCGCCGATTTACTTATACTATATATATACTATAATACACGATAATTAGTAATTCAAGCAAAATTTGTGTCCAAGATTTAAAAACAAGCAATGATTTCACCCAAAAAATAGTAATGTAAAACGGTAAAACGCGGGGCTACGAACTCACCTTAATTGGTGAAGTGAAATAGAGTAGTGGAAAGCTAGAAGAATGATCACACGGTAGCACGAAGGTACACGATCACCACTTAAATAATAAAAGTTTCGATTTAGGAATAATATCATGGTAAAGTAGAATAATGCATAAGGTTGGTTTCAAAAGTATTTGTATTATTGTTTCGTAAATAAATGTAGCATTTTAGTTTGTGTTGTGGTTAAAACGATTTGACTAAATAAAATACCTCGAAATACTAAGTATATATATTATTCTTATGTATTATATACATATGTGAAAAGTTACAAATGGTAAAAAGTATAGGAAAGATTTCTAGTAATTGGATGTGAGGTATTAATGAGATTAAATTGAGGTATTAATTACATATTTGACACAACTTGTAACTGACACACTAGCGATGTTGACACACTATTAATACGCTATTATTGACGCACATAATTTCTTGTAACTGACACACAATTGACACATTTTCACATGATATTAATGACACATAAATGAATTTTCACATGATATTAATGACACATAAATAAATTCTTTACACTTTCTATCCTTTTTACCCAAAATCACTTTCTATTTGAACCAAACTCTCTCTCTCTCTCTCTCTCTCTCTCTATATATATATATATATATATATATATATATATATATATATATATATATTACATAAGAATAATAAATAAAATCAAATATATTTCGGCAACGACTCGGTTTCCCCATATTAAATGATCTAAGATATCCTTATATAAAAGCTTTCACAATTATTAATCACGTATTGATTAGTAGATATTTTATATTTTATGAAATATAATATTCGTCATTTAGTCGGGTTTTGATAAAATAAGTTTTCTAAATATTTTCTAAGTGTATAGTTTTTACGAAATTTCGGCATGACCCGTTCGTTTATATACATTTTCCAAAGTCATAGAGTTTATTTAAAATCACTTTCTAACAATACTCACTTTCTCGACCAACTCTAAAATACCACTTTTACTTATGACAATAAGCTATATATTCAAAAATAGGTATTAAGTTCTTATATATAAGCCGAATATTTAATGGGACCTTATTGGGCTTTTCGGCCCAATAAGCCCAAAATGAATATATTAAAACTTAACAAGCTCGAAAATAGCCCGATAAGCCAAAAGGTAAACGAATAAGCTCTAAAAATAAGCTGTCAAGATAATTTAAGCCGTGAGCTTATTGATTAAGCCCACGGTTTAGGCTTGGGTTTTGGGTCGTGGCCCCCTTTTAGCCAGAGCAACTCATTTGGGTTCATTTGTTAAGCCCAATAAGCTCAAATCTCCTTTTCGCATCAAAATAAACTCGAAGATAAGCACTAAGCCCTTAGCTTATAAAATAAGCTACAAACAAAATAAGTCATTTAATAAGCCGAAAACCCAAAAGTCAAAAATGGGTTTCCTTTTGAATCCTTGTTGGGCCGAGAGTCTCATAAGCTCTAATAAGCCCATTCGAGCTTAAAAATAAGCCGAATAAGCCAATAAGCCCAATGATAAAATATTTTTATTTTATAAAAATAACCACAACAAAGTAACAACACATCCCTTATATTTTATTTATTTTTAGTCGAACCATTTATAAACCCTTTTTAGAGCTTTGTAAAATCTTAAACCTTGATTTTTATAAAAATAGTTGTACAACCCTTATTTATGCATTAAGAGGATCACAAAAGTACTAATCTTTTTAAAGAAAGATTAATTACCAATGAAAGGTTCTTAAAAAAGGATTAGAGATCAAAGCAACAACCCGAACATTGTTAGAATACCCAAATAACTATAAATATCAACCGAAAACACTCTTTATCTTCAAGAATCTTGATCAAAATTTGAAAATGAAATATTTAGAGGGGTGTTTGTTGTTCGTCTGGTATGGGAGAGGAGAGGGAGGAGATAAATCAACTTTGTGTGTGTTTTTGTAAATGAGGAGTGTGTGAAAATAGATGCATGAACCCAGCCTTTAAACATAAAATATCAAAGAAATCCAAGGTTTTAAAAAAAATATCAAGGAGACAAAAAGTACTAGGAATGTTGGTGGTGTTGGGGGATTTCGAACGCAAGGCAAAAGGGAGGGGGGCAAGCTTTCAAAATTTCCACTACCCTTTTATTGATTTAATTTCCATCTTGCACATATAGGTATTTACTAAGCGATAACTTTCCACAAACGATCTATAAAGATGGTGCAACTATAAGCCATCTTAATGCTTGTGAAGAATGGAGCTATTAGCCCATTATTGAAGATCAAAATTTCCATCTTAATGATCTATAAAGACCCTCCGGTATCATCACTTTCGATATAGATTATCTCAAGTGGAGGGATGTATGTATTATATCAAATGCTACAAGGGCAATAATAAAAAGATATAAACTCCTGTAGCATTTATATATTCAAAAGAAATGATGGTGCAACTATAAGCCATCCATGTGTAAAAAAAATGTAAAGATGGTGCAACTATAAACCATCTTAATGCTTGTGAAGAATGGAGCTAGTTGCCCATTATTGAAGATCAAATTTTCAGACTTAGACTCTTGGACTTATGGATGGACAATAGCCAGTTATGACAACCTTAGATTACTTTAGACTATTTGTTTTGTGTTTTTATTTAACAACAATTATTGTGTATCCTGTGTCTTATTCTACCCTATATCGTTCTACATCCCGACCATTGATTTTGCTCGAATGAGGGATTTGATTGCAATCATGTATGTCTATTCCATCATTATGGATGTGTATATGTGATTTTGTCGCCCTTGTTGGTGTAAGCTTTGGAAAATAGGGCTGAGGTATGATTCACCCTTAAAACTGTTTGTCACCCATGTTGCCTTTGAAACTGTTTAGACCCTAATTCTAGTTGGTGGAGACTTGTGTACTTTCCCAGTTTATGATATAATACATGTTATGACTGTGTAATTGAGTGATCACCCCAAAATGAAACACTTAGATTAGTAATGAGAGTTGAGTGTTTTCGA
Source organism: Tanacetum coccineum (assembly GCA_026074375.1). Classification (NCBI taxonomy): domain Eukaryota; kingdom Viridiplantae; phylum Streptophyta; class Magnoliopsida; order Asterales; family Asteraceae; genus Tanacetum; species Tanacetum coccineum. The sequence continues at coordinate 46,021 of BQNB010024315.1, forward strand.
TCCCCATTTCGTGAGGTGTTTGGCTCTGGTATTTTCTAGCATAAGTAACTTATAAATTCATTTCTCCGAGTTAAACTGGGGAAATATTTTTTATGAATTATTTTAAACGGTTCTACTTAAGGGCAAGTAAAAGTCAAATGGGGGGATATTTAATAACATTAAATAGTTAATACATTTTAATATCAAATTCCTTATGAAAATGCTTATAAATATGTTATAAATGTCTGAAAACGTTACTTAATTGTTTATATTTAGTTTTCAGGGACCAAGTGAGCATTTTAGCAAAAGACGTGGGATTTGGACATGAAATGCACTAAAGTAAAGAGTTCAAGGCTTGTTACGGCGTAACATCCCCGAATGATTACACTGTAACATATTTTAAAGAAGAGATGAGTCATCACAGCTTTTACGGCGTAAAGCCTCTCCTACTTTATGCCGCAACATTCAAAATTCATAGAAGATGATTTATCCGAGTCAGTGTTACAGCGTAACATAGGCGACAAGGTTACGCCGTAACATCATTTTAGCCTAGAAGATTAGAAGCCTACGTAGCAAGGTTACGATGTAACGTCTCATAAGGGTTACGCCGTAACAATTTCGAAATGTATAAATAGAGCCCTCATCCGGCTCATTCATCATTACTCACTTCCACAACTCACAACACAGTTCCAAGGGGTGAACCAAACCCTCAAGGTCTGAAGCATTTCACCAGAAGGTCCAAGGGAGAAGTTACTTTACACATTTCTTGTATTTTATTGTTCATAACATTCACTGTAAGGACAATGATGATTCAATCCATGATTACTTTCATTACTTTTAGCATTATTGTTACCATGAGCTGCTAAGCACTCTTAGTGCTGGCCTAACCATGTAATTGCTATTGATATGATTATTGTTTTTGTTCAAATATGGTTCTGTTAGATACCCTTATAGCCTTTCATTGATCCCTGTGTTTTGGTAGTATAAAGGGTGGCTTAGATCTTGTTAATCCTGATATTAGACTTACCTTGTTGAACCTGGGATTAGTGGGGTACTAGGGTAGCTTGGCACCTATCCGTAGTGTAGGAATTTACCATATTAACGCCTTTGCCATATTAAATACTTAAAAAAGCATAGGAACTATTTCAAAGGGGTTAATAATCGGTTTAGATTATAGATTGGTCTTAAGGATAGATGGGGTTTAACCACTACAAGCTTGGATTCCCTGCTCGTGTGATCGTAGGGGAATGTGAGATCGCAGAGTAAGTATAGGACAGACCTCAAATGCCAATTCGGGTCTGTCGACATTAGAACCACTAATGGAACTTATAATTGAACATTGCACAGGAAACTGTAATCATAGCATTAGTAATGAAATGGTTAGGTTAGCACGCTTTTCTCCCTGACTTCTTTTATCACTTTACTTTACTGCATTTACTTTTTTGTAGTTATTAAAATCAACTTAAAACCATTTTCAAACGTGACATAATCAAATTAAAACTAGTAAACCTTAGCTCTTGGGACAACCTCGGATTTACCAATCTACTGCACTATAAACGACTAGGTTCTCTGCCAGTTAGTGGGTGTATCAGTAGACGAGTTTTATAAATTTAAAACTTGGCAATTAATTATTTAAAACAATTTACGCATCACACATCTTGAGAGCGAACACTACAGCTTCCAATTCCAAGTTGTGAGTCGTGTAGTTCTTCTCATGAACTTTGAGTTGGCGGGATACGTAAGCTATAACTTTCTCCTTCTGCATCAGAACCGCGCCCAACCCCTTGTGCGAAGCATCACAATACACCATAAAGTTCTCACTTTCTTCGTGTAATGCCAAGATCGGCGCACTACACAACTTCTACTGTAATAGATGAAATGCCGCTTCCTCCTTTTCTCCGCATTCATACTTCACACTCTTCTGAGTCAACTTAGTCATAGCTCTAGCAATCTTGGAGAAACCCTCGATGAACCTTCGGTAATAACTGGCAAGACCTAAGAATTGGCGAATTTCAGTTGGAGTCTTTGGCGATGCATAATCCTTATTTGACTCAATCTTAGCTGGATCAACGTGAACGCCTTTGCTATCAATTACGTGACTGAGAAATTGTACCTTTGGAAGCCAAAACTCGCACTTCGAAAACTTGGCGTACAACTCCTCTTTCTTAAGTAATTCCAGAACTAGCTTAAGGTGCTCTTCGTGTTCTTCTTTGCTCTTGGAGTAGATCAGAATGTCATCAATGAAAACAATCACGAGTTTATCCAGATACGGTTTGCACACCCAAATCATCAGATCCATGAATATCGTTGGTGCACTGGTCAATCCAAAAGGCGTTACTTGAAACTCGTAATGACCATAACTAGTCCTAAATGTCGTCTTTGGAATGTCCTCATCCCGAACTTAAAGTTCATCCCGAACTCGAAGTTGGTGATAACCAGACCTTAGATCGATCTTCGAGTAAACACTCGATCCTTGCAACTGATCAAACAGATCGTCGATCCTCGAGAGCGGATAACGGTTCTTTACTATAAGCTTGTTCAGTTTATGATAATCAATGCACATGCGGAACGATCCATCCTTCTTCTTGACAAACAAGACTGGAGCTCCCCAGGGTGAGGAACTTGGTCTTATAAAACCCTTATCAGCCAATTCTTGCAACTGAGCGGACAACTCTTGCATCTCTGATGGTGTTAATCGATAAAGAGCTCGTGCTACAGGTGCAGCACCAGGAACTAAGTCGATTTGAAATTCGACTTGTCGAGCTGGTGGAAGTCCTGGCAAGTCTTCTGGAAAGACCTCTAGAAAATCCTGAACGATCGGCACGTCTTCAAGTCGCTTCTCCCCTGACTTGTCTTCCATCTTCTTTACCGAAACCTGTGCCAGAAACACATGACACCCTCTCTGAATGTACTTTTGAGTCTTGGTGCACGAGATTATGCTCAATCTCGAGTTGCTCCCTTCGTTGCTTCCGTCACCTCAAACCGTTAATATTTCGTTGCCGTAGGGAATGCGAAACAATTTTTTTGTCACAGACAATTACAGCATGATGTTTTGATAACCAATCCATCCCAATTATAACATCAAAGCTACCTAGCTCTACGGACATTAGGTTAATATTGAACAGGTGATCAAGCAAGTTTAATGTACAACCCCTAATAATAGTGTCGGATCCGACGATTCGTCCATCGGCTAATTCGACAGTATAACTAACGTCTAACGCAGTAGGAGGGATATCAATTAAGGCACTAAACGTAGTCGATACAAAGCTTCTATCGGCGCCAGAGTCAAATAAGATATATGCATAACGATTATTGAGAAGGAACATACCTATAACGACATATGAGTCTGGGTTGTCGTCACCTCCTCCTAGTGCATAGGCTCTCCCACGTGCATCATTGATAGTAGCCTTATTCCCACGATTCTGATTCTTGAGTTTAGGGCAATCACTTTTGTAGTGTCCCTGACCACTACATCCAAAGCAGGTCAAAACTCTCTTGTTCGCCACAGGGGCTCTTGGTGTTTGGGCAGCAACAACAGTCTTACAGTCCTTGGCCATATGACCAACCTTCTTGCAGTTGGTACACTTTACAATGCATAAGGGTGTTTTCAAAAGTATTTGTATTATTGTTTCGTAAATAAATGTAGCATTTTAGTTGTGTTGTGGTTAAAACGATTTGACTAAATAAAATACCTCGAAATACTATGTGTGTGTATGTGTATATATATATATTACGTAAGAATCTTATATACTATAAAATACAGTTTCCACATTCAATGTGGCTGTATTAATGATGCCGCAATCAAGTTTTCTATGCCTAATTTGCGTTTTGATTATCTAACCAGCATTTTGATGATCCAATTTCAAGATACAATTAATGCAGTATTAATGACTCCGAACCAAATACTTCTTTTGCAAAACTCAACACAATGAATACGCAGGAAGGTAGATGGACATGGCAGTTATAGCAACAATTATAGTTTTCATTATTGAATATAAAGTGTCCCTATTCAGTATACAAACCATCAGTTACAACATAAAATCTTTTTCATCTTCAACCCTTCCTTATTAGCTGCCATCTCTACTATCGATCCAAGGATTATCACAGGTTTATCATTTTTCTTTCATCTTTATAGAGTTCTATTACAAAGAATTATTGTTTGGTATAGGGAAACATGGTTAATTCTTATATTCGCTTTAAAACAATTTTGGATTTCGACCGATTATGGAATCCATAATTTGATTTTATTAAAATCCAAGATATGGGTTTTTAATTTTGTGATTTTATTTGATGAATTAAGGTGTTTGTATTTATGCAGACCAAGTGTTTGTTTTTATGCCTTAGAATAGGTTACGTGTTTATTTTTAATCTTATAATCTTTGTATTCATAATTGTAGCTGATATTTGTGTCCCGCTCGATGATTATGTATTTGGAGTATTCGCGTTTTCTTGAAGCGTTTTTGATTTTGCCGGTTTTAAATGGAGATGAAAGGTATTACTACTGTTACTTCTAATTTAGTTATAAGAGTTTGGATCTGTGTACCCTATAAGATAATTTGAATTATTTTTGTACTTTAAAGGATATGGGAATGTGGATATTGAGGTACCCGAACCTCATTATGTTAGCAACTTCCATTGTTTTCGTTCACATTTTATTTTAAATTTACTTACGCCAATATAATATTTTTTGGTTTCTACTATAGGAATATTGTATCGGACACATAGATGGGTCGCCTGTTAAATCAAGTCCATATAGGCAAAGAGTGATCCAATGTCTTAAAGCAGCCATAATGCAAAGCATATATGAGGTAAGCTTGGTCACTTTAGTTACTTTACAGCTTAAGATCTTTAAGAATGTTGTGTATGATTTCTCTTCGGGTTTTATAATTGATGATCTATGATTTAAAGGTTGATGATAACTGGGGAATAACAAACATATGATAAACTGCACATCTATATTTATAGCCTTATAGGAATATAATGATGCAAGTAAAGAGTTTAAATTCCATTTGAACTTTGTAGACTTAGTTACGAACGTGGGCTTAACATAAAGTCTTATATACTATCTTTCATGTTTTTCTATGTTAGCCATCATTAACTATTCTCCTGTTCAGTTACTATGAGTGGGATGCGCGGTTGCACCTGCATTCCGGTTGGAGGACTAGGAGCGCTTCATGAGTAGGATTCTAAGTAGCTTTCGAGGTACAAACCGAATGCACCCTAATGTTTCATACTGTATGATACTTTATATGTGAATTCATTGTTTGGAGTCAGTTTTGTAACCATGTTATCGTGTAGCCACTAATTAGGAACTACTTCCGAGAGGATGAAAATGAGTGAATGGGTGTCAGGATGTAAGAGTGAAGGTACTGAGGTGGTGGAAAATACGCAAGATAGACACTTATAATCTTTGTATTTTTAATCTTATAATCTTTGTATTCATAATTGTAGCTGATATTTGTATCCCGCCCGATGATTATGTATTTGGAGTATTCGCATTTTCTTGAAGCATTTTTGGTTTTGCCGGTTTTAAATGGAAATAAAAGGTATTACTACTGTTACTTCTAATTTGGTTATAAGAGTTTGGATTTGTGTACCCTATAAGATAATTTGAATTAGTTTTGTACTTTAAAGGATATAGGAATGTGGATACTGAGGTACCCGAACCTCATTATGTTAGCAACTTCCATTGTTTTCGTTCACATTTTATTTTAAATTCACTTACGCCAATATAATAATTTTTCGTTTTTGCTATAGGAATATTGTATCGGACACATAGATGGGTCGCTTGTTAAATCAAGACCAGATAGGCAAAGAGTGATCTAATGTCTTGAAGCATCCATAATGCAAAGCATATATGAGGTAAGCTTGGTCACTTTAGCTACTTCACAGCTTAAGATCTTTAAGAATGTTGTGTATGATTTCTCTTCGGGTTTGATAATTGATGATCTATGATTTAAAGGTTGATGATAGCTAGGGAATAACAAACATATGATAAACTGCACATCTATATTTATATCCTTATAGGAATATAATGATACAAGTAAAGAGTTTAAATTCCATTTGAACTTTGTAGACTTAGTTACGAACGCGGGCTTCACATAAAGTCTTATTTACTATATTTCATGTTTTTCTATGTTAGCCATCATTAACTATTCTCCTGTTCAGTTAATGTGAGTGGGATATGCGGTTGCACCTGCGTTCCAGTTGGAGGACTAGGAGCGCTTCATGAGTAGGATTCTAAGTAGCTTTTGAGGTACAAACCGAACGCACCCTAATGTTTCATATTGTGTGATACTTTATATGTGAATTCATTGTTTGGAGTCAGTTTTGTAACCATGTTATCGTGTAGACACTAATTAGGAACTACTTCCGAGAGGATGAAAAAGAGTGAATGGGTGTCAGGCTGTTAAAAGTGACGGTACTGAGGTGGTGGAAAATACGTAAGATACACACTTTCGCTGATGGTTTAGGTTCTAATACAAATTCTTTTTTACATAAGCTGTTATTAATATAATGCCACAAATGACATGGATCCTTCATTCTAACTGATATGGATCATTCGTTCTGTCATGATTCTTTGCTATACATATGCCAAAGCCTAATTGTATATGAAATACTTACCCAATTTTTAAGTAAATAACTTTAAACACAATGCATTTTAAGCTTGATTAGTGGCTACACAATAACATGAACAATGAATTTTCTGTGCGAGATATTTTAATCAGATTTTACACTTATCAGTTTAAGATGCCTATTTGATCATGTAAATTCACAAATACTTTTTTAACGAAATAATGAATATGGGTGGTGAAGGAGGTTGTTTGGATAACATATTTCAGCAGCCCTTTAGCGTATTTTTCATGTTATTAGGGGCTTTTTAGATAGTATAATTCAGCAGCAACTTTGGCCTTTTGACATGTTATAAGGGTCTGTTTGCATAGCTTATTTTCAGGAGACATTTTGGCGTATTTAACATGTAAGTAGGGGCTGTTTAGATAGAATATTTTAGCAGCCCTTTTGCGCCTTTGTCATGTTATTAAGGGCTTTTTAGATAGTATAATTCAGCAGCAACTTTGGCCTTTTGACATGTTATAAGGGCCTGTTGCATAGCTTATTTTCAGGAGACATTTATGCGAATTTAACATGTAGGTAGGGGCTGTTTGGATAGCATTATTTAGCAGCCCTTTTGCATATTTTTCATGTTATTAGAGGCTTTTTAGATAGTATAAATCAGCAGCAACATTGGACTTTTGACATGTTATAAGGGCCTATTTACATAGCTTATTTACAAGAGACATTTTGGCGTATTTAACATCTAAATAGGGGTTGTTTGGATAGAATATTTTAGCAATCCTTTTGCGTATTTTTCATGTTATTAGGGGATTTTTTGATAGTATAATTCAGTAGCAATTTTGCCCTTTTGACATGTTATAAGGCTTGTTTGCATAACTTATTTTCAAGAGGCATTTTGGTGTATTTAACATGTAAGTAGGGGTTGTTTGGATAGCATATTTTAGCAGCCCTTTTGCGTATATTTCATGTTACTAGGGGCTTTTTAGATAGCATATTGTTTGTTAGATGACTTGGGTTAATTGGCCAAAAGGGTGCAAGTGATCTTGGACTATGAGATACATGTCATTAGGACTTTCTTCAAAAAAACATCTTTTTCATTTTTGTCCATCTCCCAACACCATATTTAGGTACTCCCTGGATCAGCTTTAGAACTTCAGGAACTGACCACAACCTCTGTTTTCTCCCTATTTTATCTGTTCAGGCCTTAGTCTCACCATTATCATCATCTTGGTTTCACTTTTGATTTAATGATTCATCGTTGTACGCCCTAAGCTTACACCAGCTTGACTTTTCAACTATACTACTTTCATCTCTCATGTTCGACAAACATAACAAAATATCACTCACCTCAGAAAATGATTTGAAATTTTCGTAACTTATGGTTGGGGTAAAAATGGTCCAAAGGTAGTATATATGAAATGGTAAAATTTTGTGTGATACTTCTAAAAGCTTTAATGAAATGTTAAAAATGAAATTAATGAATCTTGATCTTTACGCTAAGCCAGTTTATGAGTGTTTTAAAAGGCGTTAAACGAGCGAGAACATCACTCAACCACTCACTCAAAGCTTTTCCCTTGGCCAAAAGTTTAACTAAATCTATAATTAGTGACCATCCATACGCTCATTATTTATATCCAATGAGCCAATTTTCGTGTTATCATGTATATTGCAACCTTATTAGACATGACTTAGCTACTTATGCAATATGGTCAAATAGACTAGCATATGCTTGACTGTTTTTGACTATCTTAATGGTATAATTTATAATGTTGAGTACCTAATTTTTTTAATCTTTGTTGTACCTAATGTAAAGGCTGTCAAACTCGCGAGTTTACACGTAAGATCATACGATCTTACGTGCCCACCTGATAAAAGCGTGTAGGATCGGTGTATGATCGCATCAGAGGTAGGATCGTAAGTAGGATCGTAAACTCGCACGTAAGATCGTATGTCGATACGAGTTTATCAAATTACCAATTTTTTTTAGAAAGGCACTAAATTACCAATTTACACTCTTAGTGACTTACATACTTACTAGCCCGTTAATTTTTTAGGCCCAAAAAAGAACAATGCGAGTCCGCTGATCTCATTAACAAGTATTGACGTTTCATTTCCAGATTTTCTAATCAATAAACCTAATTATCTACTTTCTCCATATTGAAATTACATGAAACAAATTAGGGTTCTTCTTCTTATGTTCTAGTTACCTGAAGCAAAAAAGTTTCTTACATATAATTGTTGTTTTTTCTTTTACCTTTTCATAGTTTTAACTATTAACCTATAAGTTTTAATTTAGATAGATTGATTGTAGTGATACTAGTGATGTACTTTGTTTTGAGACGTTTATTACGCTTGCTATGTATTTTTTATTCCGCTAAATCGTAAATGTGCCGATTGAAACTTGACTTTTTTGTGTTTTACTTTTACTTTGGTATTTTAAATTTGAACTTTGACATTTTCAAAAGGATATTATATAAATTTATCTTTGATGATGAGTAAAAATAAAAATAGTTTGACTTGTTTATCCATTGCTTACAGAACATGATAAATTGGTAGGATCTTACGATCCCGATCCGATCTTACGATCCTGATCCGATCTTACGATCTTGATCTTGCAAAGACAAAAATGATCCTAGGTAGGATCGCGATCTTGATAGCCTTATTACTGTCAGTTGAGTACTTATACAAGAGTGTAATAATCAGATTTTTCCCACAGACTTAGCCCGGTGCAACGCACGGGTGTCGCTAAGCCTCGTAATAAATAAAAACGAATATATTTCGGCAACGCACTCGATTTCCCCATATTAAATGATCTAAGATATCCTTATATAAAAGTTTTCACATTTATAAATCACGTATTGATTAGTAGATATTTTATATTTTATGAAATATAATATTTGTCATTTAGTCGGGTTTTGATAAAATAAGTTTTCTAAATATTTTTTAAGTGTATAGTTTTTACGAAATTTCAGCATGACCCATTCGTTTATATACGTTTTCCAAAGTCATAGACTTTATTTAAAATCACTTTCTAACAATACTCACTTTCTCGACCAACTCCAAAATACGACTTTCACTTATGACAATAAGCTATAAATTCTAAAATAGGTATTAAGCCCTTATATATAAGCCGAATATTTAATGGGCCCTTATTGGGATTTTCGGCCCAATAAGCCCAAATGAATATATTAAAACTTAACAAGCTCGAAAATAGTCCGATAAGCCAAAAGGTAAACAAATAAGCTCTAAAAATAAGCCATCAAGATAAGCTAAGCCGTGAGCTTATTGATTAAGCCCATGGTTTGGGCTTGGGTTTTAGGTCGTGGCCCCTTTTTAGCCCGAGCAACTGATTTGGGTTCATTTGTTAAGCCTAATAAGTTCAAATCTCCTTTTCGCATCAAAATAAACTCGAAGATAAGCACTAAGCCCTTAGCTTATAAAATAAGCTACAAAAAGTTAAGCCATTTAATAAGCCAAAAACCTAAAAGTCAAAAATGGGTTTCCTTTTGAATCCTTGTTGGGCCGAGAGCCTCATAAGCTCTAATAAGCCCATTCAGGCTTAAAAATAAGCCGAATAAGCCAATAAGCCTAATGATAAAATATTTTTATTTTATAAAAATAACCACAACAAAGTAACAACGCATCCTTTATATTTTATTTATTTTTAGTCGAACCATTTATAAACCCTTTTTAGAGCTTTGTAAAATCTTAAACCTTGATTTTTATAAAAATAGTTATACAACCCTTATTTATGCATTAAGAGGATGACAAAAGTACTAATCTTTTTAAAGAAAGATTACTTACCAAAGAAAGGTTCTTAAGAAAGGATTAGAGATCAAAGCAACAACCCGAACATTGTTAGAATACCCAAATAACTATAAAGATCAACCCAAAACACTCTTTATCTTCAAGAATCTTGATCAAAATTTGAAAATAAAATATTTAGAGGGGTGTTTGTTGTTCGTCGGGTATGGGAGAGGAGAGGGAGGAGAGAAATCAACTTTGTGTGTGTTTTTGCAAATGAAGAGTTTGTGAAAAATGGATGCATGAACCTAGCCTTTAAACACAAAATGTCAAAGGAATTCAAGGTTTAAAAAAATATATCAAGGAGACAAAAAGTACTAGGAATGTTGGTGGTATTGGGGGATTTCGGACGCAAAGGCAAAAGGGAGGGGGAAGCTTTTAAAATTTCCACTACACTTTTATTGATTTAATTTCCATCTTGCATATATAGATATTTACTAAACGATAACTTTCCACAAACAAAAACGTAAACCTTGATAACGAAACTTTTATTTTTATTTATTTATTATTTTTTTAAACGCGATCACGAAAAATAAAAACGCAACTAAGGTCATAAATCAATATGCGTCCAAAGGACGTTTTCAATTATGCGCAGGGAAACTTCCCGGTTAAACATAATTTATACGAAATTATTTAAAAGTAAAACTAGAATACAGGAAAGTCAACGGATACCTATGGGACATTTTTACGGGTATTACAAAAAAGAAGAAGGTGTAACAATTCACATTTTCACACCTTTATGCATGCATGGGAGCCCCTAAACCCATCTACACTTAAACCAATACCCGCTATTACCCTTAATATTGAATTCTTGTCAAGACTACTACGTATAAACCTCCATACCCGGTTCTATACTTATACATATTTATACATTCCAAAATTTAATCAAGGCTTTTTAATAACGCGATTAGTACTACGGTTAAACTAAAGAAACTAGTTATAAATTTCTCTACGGCTTAGCTAACCAAAAACGAGTGTATGTCATTCTTTTTCTTTCACCACAACTTAGTGATAATTCTCATAAGTAAACTAAAGCAAGTCTTATATTTTTTCTTTGTTTTCAAATGATACATACAATAAAAACTACTTAAGCAATAAATCTAACAAAAGAAAGTAATAAACTTTCCTAAAAGCTAGCAAAAGACTCGTGTACATATTTATCCAATTTCACAAATCAGTAATGTTTTTCCCAACTAGAAAAAGATGTACAAAAATCCCATCCTAATATAACTCTAATACCTATTGGATAAAGCCCACATCCCCTTTTATAAATCCCTCAAATCCCACGTGATAATCTTGGCTGTGCTTCCTTGTTTCTGCTTCCCACGCAATAGCAACAGTAAACCCCTTTAAAATCCTGTACCTTGACCATGTATAAACCCCAAAAATCCTTTGCCTAAATGGGGTTAACATGAAAATGTGACCACATGAATGAAACACTATACATGCACTACTAATTGATTATAAAAGGTCTTACCTCCCCTTACAAACACAGAAGAAAAACACAGATAAACACAACACTATCAGGTTTATAATCATACTCTTTCACCATTGTTCTTTATTCTTATATCCTTGGTTTTCGACTCATATAAACACACACTCAACACTTACAAAAAAAATTAAAAGTCACTCTTTTCCCTCTTGTCTTGACTCACAGCAGAAACTAAAAAAAAGGGGAAGGAAAGAGAGCAAGCAAAACTCAAGTTAGGTTAATTATCGAACAAGAAGTATTAAGGGTAAATATAGCAAAGCTTCTTAGATGGGTTGATAGTAATACACTTGCTCTCCATCTCTGGTCCACGAGAGCAGCAACCAAGAACAAAGGGTGCTAGAGTTTTGGGTAATTAGCAATTGGAAGCTTGGGTTTTATAGTAGGATAAATTAAGGTTTTCACAATAAGGTTTTCGGTTTGCACCTCACAAAGCGTATCCCTCTTCAAGTGAGCTTATCTATACTTATTCATACTTATTTTGATGCTCCTTCTATCATAATATATGCATCTTACATCACCAATATACACACGTTGCTTGAAAACCGAAGTTCATGAATAAAGTTCACAACAACCTGATGTAAATGCATTTTTTGAGAAAACAACTTAAAATAAATTTTTAGCTTAAGATTCTGTTACTATACCTTATTCTATGTTCCCCTAGATGTTATATTCCAAACCTAGACCAAACGATAGTAAACTCGTAGCTTAAACTTTAAGATCAAAAGAATTGGAAAAAGTTATAAAAGTTGCAAATAGGTAACTTTAAGACTGGTAACAACCACCCTAGAATCTATTTAAGTGTCAGGTCATAAGTGCACCTTGTAGAGGGAAATGTAAAGAAAATTTAGCAAGTTGAATTATTAAAAACGGATAACAAACGAATAAGATACAATTAAATGAAAATCTGCAAATTTACATATAAGCTGTCAAAAAAATAGGAAAAGCCCGAGGAGCATACTTTGAGCTTGAATTCGAGGCCTTTAGGGTTAATATTAGAGGCTGTGATAGTTTAGGTTATTGTAGCCGGGACTAGTAGCTTTCCACAGCCTCAGAAATCATCCTATAAGGTGTTGCTATAAGAAACTTATGGTCCACCAAAACACTGACCTCGCAGTCAGCACATGCTGAAATAAAACTCAATTATTTTCTAAGTCTGAAAACTGTCAAACCTTGCGACCAGCCTTTTTGGACACTGTTTTTAAGGCAGTAGAAGTCCGAGATGGATAAAGTCATTAACTAACTTTATAAAGTACGTAACTTCTAGTTTTCAGAAAGTCTGGGCTCGCATTCTTAGGA